>JAQFYZ010004366.1:0-11228 GCA_034695085.1 Cylindroiulus punctatus | reverse complement strand
AAAGTGCGCCTATAGTTAGCATGGAGATAGGGATATTTTCGTCTGCTCAGCAAAGAACTATGCATCCCCCTTAATCACTAAATTTTCATGAGCAAAAAATGATCACTCACTACATGTCATGCCATCTCGTGGTTTATTTCTGAACCCGCAAAAACTCAAGGGTATCGCTTGAGGGTGTAGATTGAGTTATCCAATCGGAGGATCCGTCACAAAGGATATGCTACCAGTTCAGTTCAGTTCGCTACATCGTAATCGTAATCGAGCCATCACTGCTGCGAGAGGACTGCTAATCAAGTGGTGGGCATTGAAGTAGCAGAGGAGCAGTGTAGTGTTGCGCATGAGTTGGTTGGTGGCAACTACTATTACTATAGTTGCACCTCCGTTCGAGGGCCTGCTACAAAGGGTATTGCTACATTCGCAATCGTATCCGAAATTGTGAGACTATCGATCAAGAAAATACGGCAGCCAAAGTGGAGAGTGTATAATGAAATGCCCCAAAAGTGTTCGCGTGTACAGGGTTCATACGCACCTGGAAAGTCAGGGAAGAGCAAGATGGTCAGGGAGAGTCAGGGAATATCACGTTTTTGTTCGAAATTCAGGGAAAGTCTGCAGTGAAAACCATTTTTTTTTGCGAAACTGGTTAATTTTCATGCAAAAATTTTGCAATAACCGGTTCAGTTTTTTGCATTTTTTTTGTAAACATTTTCAAAAAGCAGATTAATTTTTTTGCATTTGTTTTCAAAAAAAATATGCAAATACCAGTTCATTGTTTTAAACCGGTTCACTTTTTTGCATTTTTTTTTGTAAAAATTTTCAAAAATCGGATCATTTTGCATTTGTTTTGAAAAAAAAATTAGCTAACATTAGTTCATTTTTTTTTTTTTTTGCATAATTTATTTGAGTATGAACCCCGGTGTACTTCTAATGTCGCTTACAAAGTTTTAGTGGATATGAAAACAGAATCATTGCTGGAGCAATAAGCTTTTTACGCCAACCCCGAATCCTGTTCCACATCGATACATCTGTTATTTAGGAAACAGCAGTAGCTCTTTCGCCTTATGGCTATAAATTTAATCCAATATAGAAATGAATCGACAACTGAGCTCCCCCACCCCAACATCTCTCCCTGAGAAAAATCCTGCATATGGCAATGGTTACGTTATATTTCACAATGGTAGCCATAATGAAACAGAAAGTTTTCCAAAGTAAATTATGTGTAATATAGTTAATGGTCGATGATTCACATTCGATAACTGAAGTTGCTATGTACAAATTTATCTAGTGAGATTCCGAGGTTCCAGCCAGCCATAGTCTGTGACTGAAGATTTACGGCATTTGTCGCAGTTTCTCATGGTTACGTGCGAAGGAGTTTTAAAGGCCTTAGATCGAGCCACTGCCAAATTTAAACTTTTCTTAATCTTTTCTCGCAAATTACTCGACGTTCGATAAGCTGTGTGTTGTTGCCTTAGGAAGCTCGCGAAAGAGGATGAAATTGTTGCAAATGCGGCGAAAGAAAACTTGGGGGAAATAACTGAATACGTGCGAAGCCTGCTGGGCTTCGGATATTATTTCGAGAAATTTATTCAAAATTAACGGGTTTTTGTAAGTTGCTTCGGACGTGTGACGTTACGAGCCAATGACGACAGTGATGATGCCGACGATGGTGATGACCGATGGCCTGATAACTTGACAATGTTTCGTGCTAAAGCAACCAGTTTAGGGTCTGTCTGTAATGTAACGAAACTTGAAGACTTGAAAGTTTGCAGATTTAGGAGCCAGAAGTATCGGGGCTATCGCAGACAACAAAGGTATTTTTTCCTTCTTTTTAATTTCTCTTAGTTTTCTATGCTGTCCCGGTTACCGCTATCACAGTAAGTTCAATTTCCACCCTTCCCCTATTCGGCTCTAAATGTGTCACTTAACTGGTCCCGCGGTCCTTTTGGCGTTGCGGGGCAAACCGCTCGAGTCCCACTCGAGCTGTCGTTGTTTGTCCGAACGAAAGTACGTTTTTGGCGTTTGCGCACAACCTCCCTTCCCGAGCAAACCCAAATTTTTAAAAGCATCGTTAATCGCTCGGAAGATTTTCAGCCCCGATTGCTAAAATCATGCTCTCGTTTTCTAGGAGGAAGAGATTAAGAAGCGACAGGAACTGGAGAGAATCATGGAGGAGAACAACAGGAAAATAGAGGATGCGCAACGGAAGCTGGTCAGCAAACCCCGCTAACTAACCGTATGAATCTCCTCAGATTTTTTGTCAGTTTTTCACACGTATTGTCGTGTTCGAAATAGGCCGAGGAGCGCTTGGCAATGGTCGAGGAGCAGCGTCGTATCGACGAGGACCGACAGAGACTCCAAAGGGACCAGGAAAAGCGCGTTAAGGAGGAGCAAACGAGGATACTGAATAAGGGCAACAAGGCCAGGCCCAAACTATCATTCTCACTCAAACCGGCCGTTTGAATGTTCGGCACTTTCCTCAACTACCGCCACTTTTTGCAATTGGGTAAGTTGCACCAATGGACAGTCCGGCTCATGTTTAATGGCGCCGTTAATCATGACCCGCGTAAATTAGCTGCCGCTCCGACGCATTTTTAATATTATTTTTTCTTTTTGTATCATATTCGTTATACGAACGCGCGCTTCTTCGTCCCACATCCTAGCATATCTCATCAATTGTTTAGCGATTAATTGTGGCGTTTTCCCAATAAACTCTCATTTAGATTTTGTAAATGACCGAGTGTTTTTGTCTGGTGACTCGGGAAGCTCAACTACTCGGCTGTCCCTCGGATTCGGTTTTTATGACATGGAACCCAGAAGTAACTAATTTGAACTTATGAAAGTGTGACGAAACTTCCTTTCCACACAGCTAACCCTCAGATTGATCAACTTCTCACACCTCATTTTTGATGAATTAGAGCCCAGATTGAATTCTCAGCAGAAAATATTCCACGTCAAATTGAAATTATTTGTAATTATTTTGCCATCAGTGTAAGCAAAGTGCAATTAATGGCAAAATAAATGCAACTGATTTCTCAGCAGAATAAATTCCCTGTCAAACTGAAATTATTTGTAATTGTTTTGCCGTTATACACTAACGGCAAAACAATTACAAATAATAATAATGCAACAAAGTGCATTTAATGGCAAAATAAATGCAATGGATTTCCCAGCAGAAAATATTCCACGTAAAATTGAAATGATTTGTAATTATTTAGCCATTAGTGTAAACAAAGTGGCAAAATAAATGCAATTAATTTTTCAGCAGAAAGTATTCCATGTCAAACTGAAATGATTTGTAATTGTTTTGCCATTAGTGTAAACAAAGTGCAATTAATGGCAAAATAAATGCACAGGGTTCACAAGCACCTGGAAAGTCAGGGAAGAGCAAAATGGTCAGGGAGAGTCAGGGAAAACTACGTTTTTTGCTTTAAAGTCAGGGAAAATAACAGTTTTTTCAACAAAATAAAATTGAAAAATAAATTCCATCCCAAAAAATAATTTTTTACATGTTTATTAATTATTTAGAGATTTCAGCTGACTGTTTCCAAAAGTTGATATTAATAAACATTATAGTTTTCTCATGAGCAGGTTTAAAAAATTTTTGTACACGATTTATAAGTCAGGGAAATTTATTTGGGTGGTCAGGGAAATGATTTTGTAAATTTAAGTATGAACCCTGAATTGAAATTATTTGTAATTAGTTTGCCGTTAGTGTAAACAAAGTGCAATTAATGGCAAATTAAATGCAATTGATTTAATTTTGACGCAGAATATTTTGTGCTAAGTGGGAATTATGGATTTTAACCCAAATGATAAAAGAGGGAAGTGGTGACATTTTCAGCTTATGTAGGTTTGACTTAAATCGCATAATTTATGGTTCACCCTGTGCAAGTGTTTGAAAGCGTACCAATCAAAAGCGTGTGCCCCTCTGCTTCGTGCCATAGTTGGCAATTGCTCAAAGCCGCGTCATGTTAAAGCGCTTCCACTAAAAGACTTCGCCAAGAAGAAATTCCCAATTCTTTGGAAGACAGTAGTTCGATTCAGTCATGGCCGCCAATTCCAAACTGTGCAAAACCGCGAGTTTCGGTGAATTTATTTCGCTAAATCGCGTCGCTTTCATCCCCCAGTCTCCCTACGGTTGACGGCGTGTCCCGCTGGACGAAAATCGCCGAAAATGGGCCCAGATTCGTGCCGTCCGACCCTGGCTAGACCCTGCTGAACATGGAACATGGCGGAAAATTTCAGGTAGGCCTATTTTATTTTCATAAAATTAATCTTCTACATGTACATGTACATGGATTATCAAATGCTTGCTCACATGTACATGAATTATCAAATGCTTGCTCGCCTGAAATCTAACTTGGAAATGACACTTTAGACTTTTCAGAGGTGATTGCGTACGGTGAAAATGCCTGCATCATGTTAGGTCAGAAAAATCCAAACCGGAAGTTGTTGAAACCAATATTTTGTCATCGAATAACTCATTGAAATGTTCAATTCAAGGGACAAATGTTGACCCTTGAAAAATCCAAGGACAAATGTTGACCCAGGTATTAGCTTGAGAAACCCGAGGCAATTTTCAGCTGCTTTTATTCAATATTCTGTCTGATTATGTACAAATTTGGTGATTTGCACCAGTGGCGATAAGGAGGAATGCGTTTGCCCTTTGACCCTAGTGGCAAGTGACCTTGAGCTGGCGAAGCTCAAAATTTTCACTTTTAAATTTGGAAAAGCCATACCAGGTGACTTTTTCACCACGTTTACATGCAGACTTTCAAATACCCCATATGGAAAAGAAATGCATTTCAAAATGTATGTACTAGTAGATTGAGACATAAATGTATTTATCACGGAGCTTTCTCTGAAAAACGCATTTGCAACACATTTTACAATTTGCGATGTATTTCAAAATGCATTTGAAATACATTTCTTTTGCATGTGGGACGTTCATGCATGCATGCTGTACATGTAGATCGCAGGATTTCATGCATAGCTTACTTAGATAAACACAACTGAAAGTCTGCGTGTATACAACGGAATTTTAAAATAACTTTAAAACTGAAGGTGTAGGGTAGGACAACTGAATTTAAGAAAAAGTTTACATAGGAGCCTAAAAGAAATAATGTAGACATTACACGTAGGTGGTGTTTTGGGTCTTCTTTTCTTGATGGATGGTTGGAAAACAGTACAAAAATAATCTTGGTGACCCTAGTCCACTGTATTACCAGGAGCAATTTTGTTTACCATGTTTCGCCACATCCATAATAGATGGCGCTTTTTGGGCGGCCATTTTCCCTTGTAGGTCCCAGGACTGGTCATGGGTTCCATGACTCCCATCAAAACTACACTTCGAATAAATTAAGAGTACAGTGTCATACGATACGATAGTATACATTTTCATAAATAACAATTGAATTGAAGTCTATTGGTGAATCCACGGGCCTTATTCGGTCAGTCATTGGTGGGATACTGCGTGTCACCGTAGCAGCCGATGGTAGCTCCACAAAAAAGATGGTGGCTCCCATGGCTGGCATCATCACCGTTGTTCTAGGTCAGGGACCATCTCACTTCAGTCTAGACCACAGACCCACGCGCAACATCCTTGCGCGTACCTCATCGGAACAGCATTGGAGGTCCCATTGTAATAAATAGTGCCGTAAGTCGTAGGTCCGCACTACTTGCAGACGGTGACCCAGTCATCGGTGACACATTTGTCGCACTCCACGTGGCAGCACCAGCGGAAGCGGCACCGGCAGCGCTCCACTCTTCGCCGCCGCAGCGTGTTGTATCCCCGGCCGCAGCACATGGCGTCGCAGTTGTCCGACTCGGGCGCTCCCTTGCGGCACTGGCGCCCCCTGGTGCCCGGCGTGCTCAGCGCCGCGTCCGGCTCGCAGAAGCTGGGCGAGCGCTCCAGGTACACAAGTTCTGTCCGGAGGGGCCTGGAGCGAGAGCGCCGCCGGGGAGGAGACGACGCCATGGGAGAGGCAGCCGCCAGCCCCAGCACGTTGCCGTGTCCGTTGTTGTTGGTGTGCGCCACCAGCACCGCCTGGCGGTGGCGCTCCTTGAGCGCGGCGCCCACCCGGCCGAAGTTGGCGGATGCTCGCCAGCACGTCTTCAGCTCGCAGCTGCCCGACATGCCGTGGCACTTGCAGCGCACCTTCACGTTGCGAGACACCAGCTAGAAGGAGGTGGAGGAAAAGGAAGAAGAGACAAAGAACAGGATGTGAGGATTATGGGTGAGGCTGGTACTATCTGGGAAGCTGCCAAAAAAGTTGATTTATTGAAACCCAGTCTGCCCTACCCACGCACGTTTCTTTCTTTCATGCCTTTAGGGGCTGTCCATAAAGGACATGATAGCATGTCTCTGCCAACACTGACAGTTGTTGGGGCAGCGAGTTGATTTGAATTGATTTGAATTGATTTGCATGGAGTTACTCACGTCTCTCCCCACCCGGTTGTTGTGCGTGTTGATCCTGGACCGAATGTCGTTGTTCCCCTTCTCCTCGGCGTCCAGCAGCAGCTTGGCGATGCGCAGCCCGAACTCCACGTTGTGGTCGCAGCCGCTCCAGCGCCACTTGCGCTCCACCGCGGCCTCTCCCGTTCCCAGCAGCGCACCCTGGCCGCAGCCGCAAGACACCAGGCGGCCCAAACTGCAAGCGCGCGCCACCGTGTGGGCCACCCCGGCGGAGGTTAGGGCATGCAGGAAGGCGGACTCTCGGTACCCTGTAAATGAAAAGACGAAGGATGTTACTGTAGGTCCGGTAACGACAATCAATGTGGCCGACCGTAGGATTCCCGCATTCTTTTAAAATCCATATTACATGCCACCATGTGATACCAAAACATGACGTCACCAACATGTCTGACGGCAATTTCGAGCAGCCGACTTCTGGCCTACCTCTGTGCATGATCTCGCTGGTGAACAACTTTCGGCTCGACTTGGGCGCCTCTTCCGTCACCGTGGTGCAGTTCCACCTGTTCTTCTCGAATTGCTTCCGGCACTCTCGGGCGGCCATCTTGAGGCCCTGCATGGAAGTGACCACCACGTCCGGGTACCTGGCGCACAGGTCCAGCTGCTTACGGTTGGCCGTGGGCAGCGCCTCGCACACCACGGCGGCCGCGTTGCCTCCAGAGTTAGGACGCCGGGGCTTGAAGCGGTTGGGATTGAGAACGTTGTTACCGTTGTTGTTGCTACTCATTCGCTTCGGGCTGCCGTAAGGAGAACTGTAAGAGAATGACAAGATGGCGTTAATAAGTCACCGGAAGTGCTATTGGTGTAGTGGGGATAACCGACTATACCATCCATTCTACGTGGTTAGGGCCACACGGGGCACTACTCAAAACACCCCCCCCCATACACTGTGTATCCCACTCCATTTGTAGCCGCTGTCGGCGCGGTTTGTCTTGGCTGCTACATCCCTTTTCCTGTCCCCTCAGACCCTCTACCGCTGCTCCTTTGCCACTGTTAGGGCGCCTTTTGACTTCGAGGCCCATCACCACCACCACGTGGTCAGCAAAGTGGAGTAAGGCCGGCTGCAGACGATCGTTGTTTTACGGTGCGTTAAGGCACCGTTGGACGCACAGTGACGCAGCATCCATTTTCCAATGCAGACGTGCGGTGGATAAAGGCGCGTTTTGCAGACGAATAATTACGGCGCTTCTTCTACCAGCCTTCTTTAATGCAAGCATAAGCTAAGGCGCTTTAGTCTATGGCCTTACAGGACGTGCGTTCTAGCAAAACACCCACGTCAAGTCAACGGTGCTGCGGTACCGCAGTCAGACCGCGACTGCAGTCCGGCCAACGCACACACGTGTGCATGCGCCCATTGACAATAATGGTTATTTGATGAAAGTATCCTACTTTCAATTCCTACTTTCATGGGAGCTTACTCGAATGCCACTAGATGGCGACCCTTTCGCCGCACACTATCAAGTGGGTTTTGATGACTTTGATTTTAGCCCATTTCTGAAAACGCGCACGGCCGAGTTGGCTCGGGCCTTGTGATATCTGGCCGAGTTGGCCTGAAACTGTGATATTTTGCAACAATAAACTGCCGTTTCGCTATCTTCCGCCTAAAGTCGGTACCTTTACCGTTACAGTGGTGACCCAAGTAGCAAAATGACGTCTATTCAACAATGTGTTTAGCAATTAAAAATAACAAATTATAATGAATGGAAAATAATAAATTTGGATTGTTAATTGTTGACGTTTATCAGACGTTGAATAAAAGACCAATGACCATCAATCAACCCCATGACCAAAAATAGACGTTTTATAGCTGATGAAATGCTACTTGGGGAGGCTTTCCTGCACGACGTTGGTGCATGTATCCCAGCCCGTCTTCTATTAGAGGCTGATGATGTGAACTGGCAAAGGCCACGATTTATTAAGTAGGTCAGATATGACCGCATTGCTCCCGTAATGGGGGTCTACATTCCCCACTCGGGAGACAATGTCGTCCGCTGTCACCGGGCTTTTTATGGTTTTCCTGCCGAATAACTGCGCGTAATTCGTGACAATTAACTCGACGGTGGCCTCCATTTTTATGCCCCAACGGCCAAAAAAACACAAATATGAAGCTCGGCCAGCAATTTTAATCGTGTAATCCGAAAACAATCGACTTTCTCAAGACCGCCTTCGATCACCGGGTTCGTTTTTTGAGGAAAAAATGCTAATTTCGACGTAATAATTTCATTTGAGAGAAGTGGGGAGGAAAAAAACGCTGAAAATAGTCGGGATAAGGGGAAATAAATGTCACCCGCGGTTTTATCGGCTTATAATTGTTTTCCCGTAAAACGTTAAACGAGACGCGCAGTTGTTTTCAGATTTATTATTTTCGTGCTCCGAGGCGCGCCCTTTACCATTAATTCGGGGGCGAAAAAAAAAACGAGACTTTTCAGGTAAATTTGTCCACATTTCACATTTTCAATTTTTTAAAATTTTTGAATTTTTGAATGTTGGAATGTTCGAACGTTGACGCGTGCCACCGCTGCGCGCGCCGACGTTCCATTTCGATTTTGGAATTAAGAACGAGCGCGCGTGCGAGAATGGATAATTGGTCAAGATGGCTGCCGGCGTTCCATTTGCGCCATGTATGGCCTGTATAAGTTACGTGTATTTTAATCATTTTAAGGTATGTTGAAAGTTATTTTCGTTGATTCGTATATTCGTGCGTACATGTTATAGCAGCCCCCGAAAAGGCATTTGTATACGGGTGGGTTTATTTTCACAAGTTGCGTTTACTCAGTGGACAGTGTAGGAAACTATACAGTATGTACAGGTATGTGTATCGAAAATTGAATTGGAAAATTGATTGGAAAATGGGTTAATTTTGACATCAGTTTAGTATTTTAACAGATGCTCGGAAGCTGTTTGAAACCCGTGTCTGAACGGGCATTCGTGATAAAACGTGTTTGTTGTTATACTGCATATGGTAAACATGGTTGTTGTTTCCAAACAACTTCTTTATTTCAATGAAAACGTGGTTATTTTTACCTGATATGTGACTAAAAGGCATCCGAAGTGCCTCCAATTCATGTTTTAATTCATGTTGGGAAGAAAACCAGAAAAACCACGAAATTTAATTTAATACAAATGCACTCGTTAGCATACACAGGGGCAGACACCATGACATTTTCAGTCAATTAAAAGTCTAGCATAGAAATCGAAATCATGACTGACACCCTGAATGATGTAGACATGATGGGTGCTGATATGTGCACGGTACCGGGTATGGTGGACATGCTCTTAATTAATAAGTCACAGACTACAGTCACCTTAACTTAAGGGACTGAATCATGCAAAATCTCACTCTTACATGTATGTGAAAACCCATTTTTCAATTGTGACACATGCATGCAGTAAGCGCGCAAATTTCACTGTTTTTGACAACAATTGAAATTGAAGACGTGTATGAAACGTGTAAAACATGCATGACAATTGCGAACGTAATAACATGCATGACATTAATTCGATTCATGCATCTCCAAAGTATGAGCGAATTGATAAAATTTTGCTTTCATTTCCCTTTCTTTTTCTGTCATTGTGCTGTGACATTTTTAAATGCAAATTTACTCATAGGCACTATATGGAATCTGGATGTAACGTGAATTGAGTTGAATTGGTAAGCTCAATACCAAATACTACAAGTATAGTTATGATTAATCCGTCGCAAATTCAACGCAGGTCCTACATACACACACGGGCTGGTAATTTATGATATCGGTAATATGACATATTATATAACGTGTATACATCGGTGGCCTTAATCCCTTAATCCCTCAATCCCTCAAATCCAGGTCTCTATACGCTGGGATTATCTCGGCCATGGAAGCTTTCGGCAAATTCAAGATGGCGGCGTAGGGACCTCAACATTAATCACTGGTGAATTAAAACTGCCATATATTTATTTGCATCCAGCAAATCAATGAATGCAGTGTATGCATGATGTAGACCGATGCAAGATTCATTTTAGCTGAATGCTAATGAAATGAAATGAAATAGACCCGAATGCATTTCCACGCAAATTCAAAATGGTGACGTTAATACCCTGATCGTAAATTAAATATGTTCTTCACCTGAAGCCATTATTACAAATCCATTAACTTGATTAACTTGCAAGTATAATCACCTTACAACGAGCGATCCCTCGTATATATTCCTATTCATCATGATACCAATTTATCAATCATTTAATCAAATCATTATATGATTTATTATTATTAATTTGACTTTAAGTCACGACCACGATGGATTTCATTACATGATGGTTATTGCTGTTATCATCAACGCGTTATCATTAGGGGGTATTTACGTATATATGCACTTATTGAGATGACGCCTCATCACATTCGAAATTTTGAATTGAAATTTTGACACGATGAATTAATTGGCCAATTAAGCAGGAATCGAGTCTCACTTCACAAATCGTACGCATGTAGTATAATTCCCAATTTGCGACTCAATATCGGATGTGGTCCAATGGACATCAAGTCCATAAAATCCCAAATTCAAAAAACTCAAAATGACGATTGAATTACAGGTAATTAATTAATGAATTAAGCGCAGAATTTCAGGCTCACTTCTCAAATTACGGAATTATAATTGCACGGATTATAACTACGGAATTACACTTGCAATTAAAGACCGACTGCCAAATTTCAGTTAAGTCTTTATTAAAAAAAATTCAAAATGCCCATTGAATCACAGGTAATTAATTAACGAATTAAGC
>JAQFYZ010004365.1:0-11229 GCA_034695085.1 Cylindroiulus punctatus | reverse complement strand
AAAATCGTTGTATATCAATCAGACATGTCCATATAGTATACATAAATTATACCTGTATTAGCTGTGGCATTTTGTTTCCGTTTGCTGTGTTTGTGTATTTGCAAAATGAAATGTTCAGGTTCCCTCACTTTTCCCGATCTTAAAACAACTGGCCACATTGACCAGCAAAAATGCATAAATATGACAGAGTGGCAATGTTTATTGTTCATTATAAGTACACTGGTAATGGAACAGAAAGGTTAGATTACTGAAATTTTAACTCGCAATTTCTAGCAACTATGCCACAATTTGAATATTAATGTTTGTACTATTAATCAATTTGCATCAGGAAATAGTTCGATGCTAATAAAATTGGATAGATTTATAGATCCGAGTCCAAGAATTCAGTAACTTATATCTGTACTTCAGTGCACAGTAATATGAATATGCGGGCTTCTCCTAACTGCTTATAAACTGGCTATGTTTGATAACCCTTTAGGGGTAGCTAAATAAGTTTATAGCTTTAGGCCAATTTTTGTTAAAGCACAAAGTGAAAAATTTATACACCAGATAATTGTGCTGCTAAATGTATATTAATAACATTTGGCAACGATTATACGTTTGTACGCATTTTGACCGGGGCGTATACCGAAGAATCACTTAAGTAAACATGTGAAAGCCCTTAGTTGTTCCGTTTCCTTAAAATAAATGTGCAAACCCCTACATCGAATAACTGTTTGAACTTTTTGGTGCAAAAATCACCGATTTATGTTCGCCCATGTTCAAAATATCAAATTCGACCAAATTCGCAAATCTGCCATAATAACTGCCATTTAATTAAATTCACAAGAAGCAGTCAAAGTTAATCGCCTGCAGTCCGCCTCCAGTGAATGCCACCAGCAGCAATAAATGCCATATGCAACGTCTGGAAATAATCCCAAATTAAAATGCAAACATGTTATTTCCATCTCATCGTTTGTTCAGATAATCCCTCCAAGCCCAGCTCAAACGTTACGCACATTCGCTCATTAAGTAGACCTGCTGGTTGCATTTTTTTCTTTGCAGAAATCCATCTTTTCAGATTCCCTCCCAGGAACCTTTTGAACATCAAACCAACTTCTCCATTCCATCGATATCCCACCCTCAGGTAAACAGGGCGATTATTTTCCTGGCATGCAAAGTTAACGATAACTTTTCAATTCCATCAAACAAGAAACCAATTAAAGGCCACTTTGTGCGCACCGCACATTTTTATCTACTAATCTTTAATGATGAAAGGATTACCTTCCACTGTGTTCCACTGCCTGCGATGCCAATTAAATTAAGATTAGTTCATATTTTTTTATCGGAGTCCTCTAGGATAGTCAATAATGGCACTTTGGATGTACGCTTATCAACTGCGCATTTACACATTGGTTGCATCACAATGAATTCATTCGTCGATCACCTCACTAAATAATTCGCCGGGGAATTTAACACTCTGGCAACGTTGGCACAATCAACAACACTCATTGTGATTGGTAATTAAAGCGGGATTAGAAATTCATTTCGTTTATTATCTACCCGAACAGAAGTGGAAACCCCAGTGACGTCCGTGTCATATCGAGTGACTAATTGCAATTAAGATGGGACAGCCATGGACCTCGTTCAAATTGATATTGTATGGATTTGACAGTAAACCTTTGCATTTTCTGGTCCAGCACATGCATCACAAGCCCGCGATGACAAGCGCACGAAATTAACAAACACTGTCAGGTCCATAAACAGCTAAACTGCCAGACAGCAAATAGTTGGGCAAGCCCTGGGGTGTACATGACAAATTTTCGTGTTAAAAGTAATAGCTTCATTAGAGCTATTTGTCTCCGTACAATACACGAGCAGCGAACTATGTCCAATATGCAAACTCTGCATTATTAATTAGGATGGCATGCGCATAATTGGTCATATTTGACTAAGGGGTGGAGGACTGGGCACAGACTAACCAGGTTAACTCGCATAACTTGGTGCAAAGGAGCATTTGGGCGACTTAAGCTTGCGTGTAAACAGTGATTTTTAAATTCACGTAATCTAAAAAGTTTGCGAAATGCACGGCCATTTTGTTGTTGCAGTTTGAATCCAAACCATACATTACTGACATAGCAGTCGCCTCAAAATCTTCCCATTGATTGCCTATTTTAGCACTGTAATGAATTAGCAAAATGCCATTATGTCCAGTATGCAAAGACTCCATAATAAATCATGATGGCAAGAGCATAAAGGGATGATTCATTCATACATTTTGAGTAGTTAATGTTAACTTATCTGGTTGCTTTTATTCGACGAAACATATATACACATACAGGGTGATGACAAAGTCCACCCTCTATACAGCAGTTTAGAAACTGTGGAGTTACAAGACCAAATTGTGGAAAAAGGCATAACAAGTTTTGTTTCAGTGTTTGGTTAAACAAGGAGCCCCAGCAGGCGGCGCTGCAAATATAACTGATACCTATGCCATTAAATGCTCAATGTGTTTTCTGGTACAGCTTCTCAGAGTTTAGTGCAATTTCAAATGTAGATGTCATTCAAAAGAGATTTCCACACTGAACGAAATCACTGATTATAATTATACGGATATGTGTTCACCATCAATTACTGTGCTCAATACCACAGTGAGGCACATTATGACATAAGAAAATGTCATTCAAAAGATCGAAAAAAGGTACTGATTAGGGTTTTACAGGCATGATTGTGTGACATGATGTGGCCATGTTGAGGGCTTTCCAATGTAGATGCCATTTCACTGGCACTCCTTGTAAACCAAATCAAACCTTTCTTCAAAAGGTTTTTTTTCTGTTAAGTATCAAAAATTATCAAATTATTTTTATGATGGTAGGACCTTTATGAGCACCGTGTATCGAAATGCCATGCTCAATATCGTTGTTCTCGATTTGTTTAAAATTTGCAAGCTGACTTCAAGCCTCATCTTGAGGAAAAAATCAAAAAATCGCTGAAAGCAGCCCAAACCTATAACCAGCTTAAGCGCCCAAAATATTTGAATCCCTCTGAGATATGGACCGGGGATTTCGACCTATCAAAAGTTTGGGATAGCAAATTGCTCCTCCTTAAACTGTTGTTTCAGCAAATGGAATCCAAGCTTATTTTCCTCCATAGCTTGGCATCCATCAGCTTACATCAACGCGCACTACATCAATTCCAGCATCAGTTTAGGGTTCCAGATCAATCTCCGGGCCTTTGCACCAATAGAGAATTCAATTCTCGATTCTCATGCTCGAGCGGACATGCGATGAAATGCCTTCAACATTTTGACAAGTAAGTTCAAAGTATAATAAAGTGATATGGACTGTTTCATATACTGAATCCAATTTTGCGATCGTCTTGTTGATTGGATTTTATGAAGGAAGCCGAATAACCGCTGAAAGCTTACGTTATATTGTTGAAGTCCACAGTCGCATCTTCAAAGGGGGTAAAAAAGAACATTAGGACAAAAAATTTGAAAACCACGTGATCCTCGCATCAACGCGGCTTTAAATATAAACTGGAATATGTCGAGATCAATGGGTTTATCAGAGAAGAAGTAATTTGAGAGATTTGAAAACTCATTCGTTATGAAGATCCAATCTTATAAGATTACTGATGTTGGTCAAGTTACAATTCTGATGCCATTCCATTGGCTAATGATCCTCTGGTTCTTGAAGCTTCTGGCTCGTATAATATTTGAATGAATTGCATGTAAATTAGCTGACAATGGCAATATTTACCATAATATATTAGCAGGAATTGAGGAAATGGTGAAAGCCAAATAGCAGGGTTCTCCCAGACATATCAATGTGTCATTGAATCTAGTTATTGATTAACACAAAAACCAAGATACGAGCTCGCATATATGACAATTAAGCAATTATAATGTAGAACTTAATGAAATTGTAAAGTTTAAAAAATCAAAATTTGCTGTTTCGTTTTTACAGTGTTTTTCCCCTTTATGTACACGTATAATTAGCAGGCAATATAGCATTCCTTGCATTTTGCCATGTGTCATTCATCCCATTTTCAGTGGTCAGGGTGGGGTTGGAATGTTTTATAAGCAAGGAAAAGTCGGAGAAGTTGAGCATTTCATCTCCGGGGGAACCCTGTGATCAGAACATCGTTGAATTTTATTAATGCTTAATGGGGTAGCCCACGATAAGCATACAATTTAATTCATAACACACAACAAGAATTACTGCGTCAAACCAATCGAAAAACAAGTTATTCCATTGCTATTTTTGTCGTTATGCTCAGACATGCTCATATGCTAATTAATGGCTCTTTCATTAAGATAAACAAAATACCCACTCTTATTTCACCGTAGAATTCACGTTGCCTGCATGCCAATTAAATGTCACGTATCTTATATCAATGCACTATAATTTTAATAAATTTTGCCATCAAAATGCCATCCAAATATACTGAGAATCAATGGAAGGTCGGCTTATACATGTATACCTATAATGCAATATCAGTGCTGCTTAAGGCAAGGCAGCATTAACATATTATCTTACAATATAATTGGCAGAAACTGCATTCATTGATTACTAGTTCTTATATCAAATTTTGGAAAGGCAATATGAGAAATTAATTCCCCAGTCAATCCGTATCTATATTTCCTGACAAAGAAGTGAGTGCCATTTATCTGGGCTTAAAAATGGAAATGATATACAAATGTTGACTGGAAATGATAACTGTATAGTGGTGAAAACAGCTGCATGTATAAGTGATTCTGACAATTAATTAAGCAGTTTAAATATGGACTCTACACAAAACAGTGTACAAACATATTTACTCTAACCGAGTTTCCCAAACGTTACGTTCCATTGTGCGAAATCTTTCAATATAGGTCTAATTTCATTCCCATTTCAAATAAAACTTCTTCACCAATAAGTTCTTTTCGAGATATTGCAGTATCGTAAGCAAGCATGGGTTCCCAAAAGCATGTTGTTTCCGAAAAAAAATGTAACACTGAAGTGGTCAGCAGTGCGAGTCTGCTTGGGGTCGGCCATGAGTGTTTTGACAACCCTTCAACTGCAACTTCAAAACTAATTTCTGTCGTGGACAATGTTGACTGTCTCACCATTATTAAGTACAAGAGGCAGCATTCACTCGCCCTTCAACAACATCTGGGACCAATTGCACGAAAGCCAGCAGCGGAGAACTGGGTTCCAATTCGAACAGCAGCAATCTAATTAACTTGTATGAAAAGGCAAACGATGTGAAAAATCAGAACTTTGGTAACAAAAAAATCACTATGGGACGAAAAACTGTTCACGCCGGGGATACACAATTAGTTCCGAATGGTCGAAACGCAATCAGTGAGTATTTCAGAAAAATAATTGCAAAAACCCATATCAACCGAAAGTTCAATACTGTCATGTCAGCTTGTCCCATACCTGGTTGTTGAAAGTTCTTTCAAAGTGCAGCTATGTGAAAGTGATGATTGGTAGTGTAGCAAGCATGAACGAGGTATCCAGTGGTGTCATCACCAGAAGCAATCTTGAGCCTTTTCATCAAGATCATTCCAAATACAGTTGTATCTCGTGACCTAGTAAAGTTAGAGCAATAGTTCCAATTTGATAGTTGTGATGGAGGACGACATCAGTCTAAAAATGGTTAATTTGGAAATAGCAAACGTTACTGTGAATTTCTTTCGTACTTCTGGTTCATAGCCGCACAGCACTGCAGTGAAACAACCTAGTCACTCTGAAGAGAGTTGTCAGAATGTTGAACGAACTTTGATATCAAAGCCTAGCATATTGCATAAAGATTAGAGTATGCACTGCATGGAGACGAGCCTAATGTTGAACACTGCTTTACTGTCATGCTGCGAAGACAGTGCACCAAATACCAGAAATTATAAAATTCACAGAAACGATTCCTAGTCAAAAACTAACCAATTTTATACAAATTTCGTCATCTTCTCTGACTAAAATAGGAATTAGATATGTAGCTAAACCTTCCTATATTACGAGATGCATTTCGCATGACCTTGGTTAAAGGTCAATTCGGGTTACACCTCTTGATACCTTGTTCATGACTAGCCACACGCATATTTGCAGTTTTTGAGGGGTAATTTCTGACTCGCCCTGTATACAGGTAAGTTTGCATCATTAATGTTTCAGTATGAATGAAAGATTGGCCACACAGATTGCAATCGTATGCCTCATGTACATGTAGTTGCAGGGACATTTCCACAGGCATCCAATCTTGTCGTTCGAATCCCCCAAAATGATTGGATGCTTGGCACAAGAGTGCTTCAGCCATAGTCCTGCGAGGGTTTTTTTCCAAGTTAATCTTGTTTCTGAAGTCAAAGTGAAAAGTTGTCCCAAGGTAGCAGAGTGATTTTAAAGTGAAAAAGGAAAATGGAATTGCTTCATTTAATTGCAAATAGCCAGGGCAGCTTACTTCGCAGTAAAGCTATCGTGGTTGACCATTTTCCATTGCAGTGTCACGTCCGCATAACCAGCTTGACCATACATCAATGCCAATGAATATGTGATGCACTAAGCTCACATGGTGCGCAAATGGCCTTTCAGTTGGCAAGCTAAGCCGAGTCGTGTTCGAAAAAATAATTTTTCAATTTACTTGCATTAAACCGGATGACATTTTGCTCTTTTTAAGGTAGAGAAAATCGAAACGGACTTGCTGGGATGTAGCAGCGCACAACTTTTTCGAATCTCGGAGAAAAACGATGATGAAATTGAGGAAAAACTGAATATCAAGGCAAAAGAATTTAAATAAAATTAACATCAAATACGTTTCTACATAAAATCACGCGTATAAGGGTAATTAAAGCATTTAAAAACGCTCGGAATAAATAAATAGCTGGAGATACATTCCTATTTTTTAGATATGGTGTTATAAAGCAACTTTTGAGCATCAGAAAGTAAGCTGCCGTAGGGGTGCTTTCTGAAAAACACTACATTTGTTAAGGGTTGTGTGATGTTCATATGCTGCATAAATGTTAATGTGTAATTGTTAATAGTTTAGCATTGCTACTCTATGAGGTGGAGCCAATTCATTATTTTAGCTTAAATGCATTTGCTGTTGCAAATGCAAACGTGAAGACACGTTGAGCTAAGTCATTCGTGCATTGAACCTCTTTTGCGTATAGCTGTACTAATGCTGAATAACTGCTTTAAAAATCTGCATGAGGTTGTTTGATTGAAGGCTTCTCAAGACTACAGATAGCACGTAAACTCAACTCAATATAATACACCCCAATCAGCACCTGAAATGCCATGTGGTGGGGTGCATAAACATTGCAAGTGACTTCCTATTTATTGTATTTGGGGTAAACCAGATGCAACGAATCTTCCCCATGTGCTGCACCTGGTTTAAGCACATTCAGACCACACTCAAAGTATGTGCTTTCTGAAGAGAAAGATTCTGTGTTTGGAAACATGTCACCACCGGGTGACAGACAACTCTTGTAACTCTGTATAAATGCACATTTGGGCGAGTTAAAGCTTGCATGTAAACAGTGATTACTATAGATGTGCGTGTAATCCTGAAAATTATAGAAAGGCACTGTCCACGTTTAAGTTGCAGTTTGAATCCATAAAACCATACAGGTATAGGTAGCACCTCAAAATCGCCCCATTTACTACCAAATTTAGATCTGTATCAAATTAACTGAGCAAATGCATTAGTTGAGCAACGTACACGCCTCAACCTGCCAGCATTATTATTTTGCAAAAACAATTGATAGACGAAAATGCTGAAATTTATGGAAATAGCTGAAGTTGGATTGACTTCAAGTAAAACTTCCAGCATCCAGGAACACATGGAACTATAGATCGCCTCGGGTAAAAATGATTTAATAATGCAATAAGTCGATATTTTTGCCTTCATTGCATGTAGCTGCGCGGTGCACTACTTCTCTGAATCGTTTCTTGAAGATGAAAGACACCTTCCAAGACAGCCCGAACACATGAGGGAACCAAAGCCCTGACAAGACCCATTGGCGCTACATTTGCTAACAGGCTAATCTGGCACTGCTCATTGCCCCAAAAAACTGACCTACTGTAGCCAATAACACCGTAAGCTGACCAAGGCCTCGGAGCACATTATCTCCTAACTGACCCATCCTAATAAAACGCCAAGTCCAAAGACATTCCCAACACTTGCAATACCGGAACACAGCACTTCACTTACGGTAATAGGATTTCGCCTCGTGTGCAATTGCAGTTGAAGATGTGAGCCAGAGGTGCAACAAGAGGTCATTTCCACGTTAATCACGGGCCCAGGTTCGCCACGAGCAGGGAAAAAGCCATTAATTCTGAAAGGCTATTCAGCCCTCCCTACCCTTTTAATCCAAAAACCGAGAAAAATGAACGCTATTTGGGCAACTAGAGGAAAATCTCGGTTTTCTTGAGGGCTTTGTGCTATAGGAGAACGCATTAGGAGAATTAAATGGCGCTCTTGCAGAAGTCTCTGAAAGGCAACTTAAGAAGGGCAGGGTAGGGGGTGGAAAAATGTTGATTTAATGGAAGGCAGCCGATGAAACACTTAGGAAAACGACTGCAGTTCAGACACTTGAAATCCATCTCAAAGGTGAATTGTGGCTTTTCATATCCATAATAAAACAATTGGAGACATTAGCGAGATGCAGCTTGGGTAAACAGCACTGCATTAAATGGTAGTAATATTTAATGCTATCGATTGAAGATATCGGCCCGTTAAGTTTTCTGAACGGGCTATTCTGAATTGGCCTTGGTGCAACAAGGATGATGATTATGTTGATACCAAGTGCAGCGAAATGCCTTACAAATTCATCACCAAATATGGCCAAAAAGAATACATTACACGGGGTTCAAATTGATACTATATGATGTTACACCAGTTGATACACCAGTGCGTGCACTCGTAATGCATTACAGAAAATATTTAAGCAACGAATGAAGATCTCTCTGTACTACAGAATATGCCCTGCTCCGCCATATTATACAAGTGGGTGGGTCTGTCCTATTGCCCTATAGTTGGGCAGCTAAAGAAATGACGTTCTCAGCTCGATGATATATAGGGCTAGGTTAGGTGTTACAATTGTAGATTAAGTTATGAAAGCACTATAGGTTAGGAACAAAACAAAAAACGAGAAAGCAGTGTGAAATTGGATTTGCCCATATAGGGTGGTCACAAACAGGAATCATGCCAAAAGGGATAACCTTGGCCTTTTTAAGCGTTTGTTTTTAATTGTTCTCTGGTTGGAATTAAACCCGCTGCTATAAAAATTGCCGCCATGGGACGCACAGGACTGGAGCGCCATAGTAAGGGCGTAGTCCAAGATGGCCGCATATTAACATGATGCATAATTGATATCCCCAGTACGTGCAGAGTAAACAAGCATATCAGTTGCAATGTAGTCCATGCACACGTGCATCTAAATTACTATTATTATCGGCCATTTTAGGGCTTTTTCAGAAATGAAAGATGTAAAGATGCACATACACCAGTGTGCAGATGTTATGTGTGTATGTTAGTTAACCTATGATGAACTGCATAAATAGGATGGAGCTTTCATCCAAGTACAGCATGGTGCTAAATTCAGTCATTACGTGTATTTGAAAAGTGCTTAAATGGAAATGTTTACATGTGAAACTATTACTGTTAAGAAAAGTAAATATGGGATATTCAGAGGCCTGATTTCGTGCGTGGGTGCTCAAAAGCAAAAAGCAAAGAATATAAAAGACGAAAAGTAACTTAATTTGTTTGCCTTTTCGGTTGTGAATAATGAATACAATGCCAATTGATAATCTGAATAAAACGCAGTTTGCCCAGAGCGGTTTAATCTGTGGAAGCAATGAATCATTTTTTTTAATTAAAGAGATGATACTGCATACTCAGTTTATGCACTAAGCCATTCGTGGCAGCGAATCCATTCAATGCTGCAAAGCAAAACTGATGCAAAATTGTAGTAAACAAATTACGCAGTAATTGAACTAAATATAAGCCCTGTACTTTCTAAGAGATCATTTTCCATTGTTTAAGAAAGCGTAGGTGTGGGATGGGTGGCTCAAAAAACCACCCCCATGACGAATCTCATGCAGGAATAGCAACAATTCCCCAGCCGATCATTGCTAAAATTATTCATCTCCTAAGCAACGTTAATTCAATGGCCAAGATTTTTACAAAACAAGTTAGTTCAATCATATTTCGCAGAAGCATCAACTTTCTTATTAATTTGAGAAAGGAAGAAAGGATGGGTTATCTGCGAAGTAAGAAAGCAAATCTGCATTGATTTGCCCACGAGTGAAAGTTTATAGCACTGCATAAAATAATCTGAACAATCGTCAGAATGAAACTTAGCATGCTAGACAATTCAGGTGCAAGGATATTTTATTTTCAAAACTCTTTCAAACGTCAATGTAATGTCAGCTGCCCGATATTGCTTGAGATGTTCGTGAACATTTTGCTATGGGAATACCGAGATAAATTTTTATTTATCTATTATTCTTTTTTGGATTAATTTCATTATATTTAAATAACAATATCGCATTTTTGTAAACTTCTCGGATGCATTTGGTGCAGGTGCAGATACATGTACATATGTATGTCCTGCTACAAAAATGCACATAATATACATATGCTTCCCTTCTACTTTTCTACAGTTGAAGACAAGAAATAATACTAGAAAATGTACCTCTTTTGTAGTACCTATCCCAAACTGAGCAAAGTAAGCAAACCTAAAAATGTAATGTTTCATTTAGCTACCCCTACTCGCCAGGCAATCACTGCTAGCTTAAGTCAATGGAGATTTTTTTCTGGAAAATCTTAATCACGACAATACACTTGTTATTTTACAATTCATCAAAAAGTTTTAATATTGAAAAACACCCGAGGCCAGAAAAACTTTCAGTTTTTCAGAAGTACCAGACATTGGTGTCAATTATTTTTGAACATGTACAGTGTATAAATAACAAATACACTGTAGTAATAAATCAGTAAAAATAGTGTATTTGATGCGTTTAAATAACATTTTCAGAAAAAGAAAAACGAAGGTACCGCCTGGTACGTTTTTAGGAACATTTTGAATGATTCTCAGAAATCAGTAAATACCAAACACGCAAAAGCACGTAGGGAATTAAATGCTAGTTTTTTAACTACGTGTGTAATCCCTGCTAATCAATAATCGTCAAGCAAATTCGATTTTCCTGAAATTCAGCAGTTATGGATGCCTGCAGTCCCAGCCAGTGTACTTATTCCAACAATAAAAAC
>JAQFYZ010004364.1:0-11229 GCA_034695085.1 Cylindroiulus punctatus | reverse complement strand
GATACTGGATGCTGCGTCACCGTGCGTCCAACGGTGCGTTAACGCACCGTAAAACAACGCTCGTCTGCAGCCGGCCTCATGCTTCGTTTCAACGCACGGCAAAAAACCGCTGTGTCCCTGCGGTAAAAAAACGCTCGTGTGCACCGAGCCTTAGGAGGACCAGCTCGGTACCGGCCAATGATATTAACTGACGGAGGTTATCCGTTGAGACAGTATCAGTTAAGAGAGGTTCCACCGTATAACGTATTATGGTACAGTAGAACCTGTCTTAACGTATACTGTGTAAACTTATATCCTCCATAACCTAATATCAGCGACCGGTCCCGAGCTCGTCCCCTTGCTTGATTAATGTCCCTGTCTAAACCGATACTTGATTAATGTCCCTGTCTAAACCGATACGTGATGCCCGGACCCCACAGTATTGACTTAGACAGGTTCTACTGTATTACGTATTATTAGGAGGACCAGCTCGGTACCGGCCAATGATGTTAGCTTATGGAGGTTATCCGTTGAGACAGTATCAGTTGAGAGGTTCCACCGTATAACATATTGTTATGGTATTATGGTATTACGTATTATTAGGAGGACCAGCTCAAGACCGGCCAATGATATTAGCTTATGGAGGTTATCAGTTAAGAGAGGTTCCACCGTATAACGTATTATTATGGTATTGCGTATTATTAGGAGGACCGGCTCGGGACCGGCCAATGATATTAGCTTATGGAGGTTATCAGTTAAGAGAGGTTCCACCGTATAACGTATTATTATGGTATTGCGTATTATTAGGAGGACCGGCTCGGGACCGGCCAATGATATTAGCTTATGGAGGTTATCAGTTAAGAGAGGTTCTACCGCATAACGTATTGTGATGCTATGGCTCACCTCCGACTCCTGCACGGGCGAGCCGCCGCTTCCGGTGGCGGCGCTGCTGGCGCTGGTGGCGCCGCTGCTGCTGCTGGTGGCCTCCGGGTCGCGGTCGCAGCTGCTGGACGGCGAGAAGGTGGAGGAGGAGAACCACACCGAGGACTGCGTGTCGCACTCGGAGGGGGCGTCCGAGGCGCCCTCCGGCGCCAGGGTGATGACGTCGCGCAGCGAGGCCGCCACCGAACCGGAAGTGGCCGGCTTGCCCTCGGCCTCCTCCTTCTCGAACAGGTTCTCGAACAGCGGCTTGTCCTCGCTCTCCGGCCCGCCCAGGAAGGACACCTCCTGCATCAGCTTGCCCGACAGGCTGCGCAGCGCCGCCTCCGCCTCCTGGATGCACAGCTTGTCCGCGTCCACTTCCGGTTCGTCCTCCGCGCCCCCCTCCTCCTCCGCCGCCCGACGGCCCTTGGACGAGGAGCGCGTCGCCAGCCGAGGCGCCGCCGACGCCACCTCCTCGCCCTTGGCAAGGGGCCGCTTCCGCTCCGACGCCGCCTTGCTCTTGTCCGCTTCCGGGGCGGCGACGCATTTCTTGTCGCTCCTCGATGGCTTGCTCCGCGCCGTGGCTTCCGGCTCAGTCCGCCGCTTCTTGCTGGCGATGGGACACGTCGAGATGCTGCAAGGATGGAAGATGATTGTCATCTTTTTTGATGTGGCTGTTACTGTATGTGGATGCATGCTCGGGGTGCTTTTGCCCACCCGTTATCCCCCTTGGAGGAGAAATGGGATAATAACAGGGTCGGAGCTGGAATACCTGGAAATGGCAGGGACGTTGAAACCACCTGGAGAAGTCAGGGAAGATTAATTTATTTAAAAAGTCATGGAGAAGTTAGGGAAGATTTTTATTTAGAAAGTCAGGGAAGACTGATTTATTTAGTAAGTCAGGGAGAAGTCAGGGAAGATTGATTTATTTAGAAAGTCAGGGAAGATTGGTTTATTTAGAAAGTCAGGGAGAAGTCAGGGAGAAGTCGGGGAAGATTGATTTATTTAGGAAGTAATGGAGAAGTCAGGGAAGATTTTCATTTAGAAAGTCAGGGACGACTGATTTATTTAGTAAGTTATGGAGAAGTCGTTGAAGATTGATTTATTTAGGAAGTAATGGAGAAGTCAGGGAAGATTTTCATTTAGAAAGTCAGGGAAGATTTTATTTAGAAAGTCAGGGAAGACTGATTTATTTAGTAAGTCAGGGAGAAGTCGGGGAAGATTTATTTATTTAGGAAATAATGGAGAAGTCAGGGAAGATTTTTATTTAGAAAGTCAGGGAAGATTTTTATTTAGAAAGTCAGGGAAGATTTTTATTTAGAAAGTTAGGGAAGATTTTTATTTAGAAAGTCAGGGAAGACTGATTTATTTAGTAAGTCAGGGAGAAGTCTTGGAAGATTTATTTATTTAGGAAGTAATGGAGAAGTCAGGGAAGATTTTAATTTAGAAAGTCAGCGAAGAATTTTTAGATGGATTAGGATAGGACGGTTCTATACATATGTAGTTCGTGTCAGGTTGAGGGTACTCATTTGCACTCTGTCCTCTGGTGTCTATGCAATTTTCCAGAACAATTTCTTAATTATGGCGAAGTCATAACTTAAAACTGTAAATATTTCCTGTAGACTTAATAAGATATAATGTCGAAATACGAAGCAATTTTTCGAGAAACTATATTCATGCGCAGCAGCACATTGTAGATAAGTAGTGAAACGACTGCATGATGTCGTTAGGGTATATAGTATAGTGAAATTGAACACTTCAAGCTGACACGTACTATATTTAAGTTAGTAAGCCATACTGTATATGAACTGTGTGCATGGGGTGGTTACTTCCAACAATGCAAAAGTTTTGGATTGTGCACATTGTAGATGGTGCTAATAATTGCCAGGAATCAGATTTCTGGATTTATTACGCAAGTTCAGCAGAAGCCTGACTTGACTGTTGTCCTCAAGCAATACTCACGTTCTGTGCTTGAAGAACTTCCCGCTCACGTGACCAGTCCCATCACATCCTCTGGTCGGGCAGCTGGATGGGAGAAACGCAAATTTGAATTTACTGTAAACTGCATGTTTGCAAGAGGTCAAACACGAAATACTATGGCAGCTACAGCCTGGTTTTCTCGAGAAATTTGGCGTTTGAGTGCACTCACCTTCCTACATCTTGGGCGTCTGCTATTGCTGAGCAAAAGAGAGGAAATTGGGAAAATGGTTAATTAGGATTGGGCCAATTATGCTCTGTTAAGTTTCGCAGGTCGTCAACTCGTGCTGCGGAAATGAAGCGTGCGTCGCCGCAAAGGTCGGAGGTCAACATGCAACGATGGGGTGGACATGCGGTCTTGCTTGCGGATGCATTCGGTCTTGGTCGGGTTAAGACATTCTAATGGATTCACTATCAAGGCCCATTGAAAGTGATTTTTTGCAATTGAATTTTGATAATTTTGGACAGATAGGATAATTTCAAATGAAACTAAATGTTTTAATTCAATATTTATATTGATAGTCAGTTCCTGCACTATATGAAATGAGAAGACATTTCGTTTTTAGAATTTTTCCAGATATTCTTTATTTTGCCAACGACAGTAAATCTCTTATATTACCATTCAGATGGCAGGTGCTGCCATCTGTGGCCCATAAAGCAAAATAAGAGCTCAAACATAGAATTATCGTTTTTATTAATATCATATACATTTCCATAAATTGCCAAGAGCACATCCCAAAAAACGCGAGTCCCTGTTAATGTTAACAAAAAAATTATTTTTATATGTTGATTAGGAAAGGAGAAATTGTTTCGGGAAATTTGATGCAGGGTGTCCCCAAAGTCACAACGCACTTTCAATGGGCATGGATGTGACTTTGGGGACACCCTGCATAAAAATTCGGAACACAAGTCCTCCTTTCCTGAACAAAATATCAAAATAATTTTTTTGTAAACATTAAGAGGGACTCGAGTTTTTGGGATGTTGCTATTGAGAAATTATGTAAATGCACATTATATTAATAAAAAAACGAAAATTCTATATTTGACCTTTTTATTTTGCTTTATGGGCGTTAGATGGTAGCACCTGCCGTCTGAATGGGAATGCATGAGATTTACAGTTGTAGTCAAAATAAAGAACATCTCGAAAAATTCTAAAAACGAAATTTATTTTCATTTTATATAGTCCAGGAAATTGCTGTCAATATAAACTTTGTAGTGAAACATTTATTTTCATTTGAAATTATCATATCTGTCCACAGTTATGTTCGAAAAATCGCTTGTGAGCAGCCTTAAACCATTCTCATCGTACTTGTATAACCACTCCCATCTGTTTCTGTGTATGGAACTTGTTGACAGTAAGCTGACATTGCGTTAATATTATACGCTGTACTCGATATTCAATACAGTATTTGCTCCTTCTACAGTGCTGTCAGCTCACGCCCCCTTTTTTTTGTGCAAAAAAGTGATGCCAATTTAGGGGGATATTAGACGCTAATTAGGGCACGTAGACCACGCCCATAATTTTGCGTAGCTCCCCGCGGTATAATGATTACCAGGAATTAACAGTGCGTCATTATTGGCCACGCCCACTCTCGTGCTATGCATGTCAACGTATGCATGTAACACGCTAAGTGTGCATTGGCCACGCCCTCTTCTTCGGCAGGCTCCGCCCAGTCTCACCGTGCATGGATGGGAAGGACCTAATTCCTCTAATGGACCGTCTAATAAAGACCGCACACGAAAGGTGGTGGATTTTGGCGGATTGGTCACACCCAACCGGAATATGCCCTGCTCTAGCATAGACAATACATGTGTAGTTTTGACTTATTTTTGGTTAGGTAATGTCAGGATTCTAGACAAATATGGTTGAAAGACATACAAGGTGCTTTGTGCACATTGGAGCAGGACATAATCCATACTAAGCTGATATTCACGGATTTTCGGCTGAGCCGTAGTTTACGAAACTATAACTACAGCGTATAGCGCGACCAAGGAATGAAGAAACTGAGCGGCAACCAATTAGAGATCGAGCTTATAAATTAGGTCTTCCATCCACACCCACGATGCATGTTAAACCGAGACACATGACTGATTGGCGAAATGGCCTGGCAACACGCTTTCGCTTTCTATTGGTCCATTTGGAACTCCCCAGTTTCTTCTTACCTTGACTGACTTTTTTTTAATAGAATTTATGTGCAAAAACAACGTGACTCAGCACGTGGCCCTCAATGACACCCAGTACAATACTCGAACGTCCTTTAAGGCCCATTGCAAGTGATTTTTTGCAATTATGTTTTGATAATTTTAGACTGATATATGATAATTTTGGACTGAGATATGATAATTTTGGACTTAGATATATTAATTTAAAATGAAACTGTAGTCGTCCCGGCGAAAGAACGAAAAATGATGCAATTTCCTGTTTGCGATTCGTCCATCCTGTCATATATATCGAGCATGGCAGCCATTTTGCTTTTGCCGCTGATACTCCTGAAACAGTAGATCGATAAGCCGAATCGCTCTGATTGGCTGTAAAAATTTTCGTTCTTTTGGCGAGACGACCATAAATGTTTTAATTCAAAGTTTATATTGATAGTAAATTCCTAGCTGCGCTATATAAAAATGAAAACACATTTGGTTTTTAGAATTTTTCCAGATATTCTTTATTTCGCCAACGATAGTAAAAGTATTCCCATTCAGGCGGCAGGTGCTGCCATCTATCGCCCATAAAGCGAAATAAAAGGTCAAACATTGAATTATCGTTTTCATTAATATCATATACATTTCCATAAGTTGTCAAGAGCACATCCCAAAAAACGCAAGTCCTTGTTAATGTTAACGAAAAAATTATTTTCATACGTTGATCGGGAAAGGAGAAATTGTTTCTGGAAATTGTATGCAGGGTGTCCCCAAAGTCACAACGCACTTTCATTGGGCCTTAACCATATGCTGGATTGGCCACGCCCTGTCTGGCCTAGATCATAATGACCACTGATGATGGGTGGTGCAAGTCCGTCTCCCCTAGGCCCCGCCCACCGTGCTTCGCGCTTGGCCCGACCAGGACCGCAAATCGCGCATGCATCAAATTAGCTTATCTGGCGCGCTAATTAGGCTAATTAGCAGCTGCAGCGTGGACAAGCGTAGTAATTAATGTGGCGCCCACCTGAGGATGTCCCTTTGGTCGCCCTGGTGTTGCGCTTGGAGTCGTCCGCCCCCGCCACCTATCGGAACCGGAAAGGGATTACAAGATCGATACGTGCATGGCGCCAAATAATTTATTCTCCCTCCATCATCCCCCCCACCACCCACCACCCTCCACTATCGCCCCTAGCGATTCCCCCTTTCAAGCATCGATGAATCTCTTCCCCCCTCCCCCACCAGGGGAAGGGGAAATTCGGTTGACAAATGAAATAGGGGCCAATTAATAATACACGCAAAGCCATTGGAGGGGAAGCACTCCAGAGAGCAAAGGATTTAACAAGTTTTTTAAATTTTGGGCGGTCGCACCAATTTCGGTTTAGCAGTCCACGATTAAAGATGACGGGCCGTTAATGGATAGTCCTGCTAATAGTTTGGATTTTGTCACATTTCGTGCCTGGGAATTTGGGATTTAACAAATCTGAATTTTGAACTTTTTTGGATGTGGATGAGATTTGATGCACAGTGATGGTAGTGTTGTAGTTTTGTCACATTTCGAACTGGAAATTTGAGAATTGAACAAATCTGAATTTTGAATTCATGCGTTTTTTTCTGGGTGGGATGAGGTTTGATGGATGGTACTGCTAGTATTTGACGTTTTGTAACATTTCGGGCCTGGAGATTTGAGATTTAACAAATCTGAATTTTGAACTTATTAATTTTTAGATGTGGATGAGATTTGATGGACAGTGATGGTAGTGTTGTAGTTTTTCACATTTTGAACTGGAAATTTGAGAATTGAACAAATATGAATTTTGAATTTATACTTTTTTGCTGGGTGGGATGAGGTTTGGTGGATGGTACCGCTAATATTTGACATTTTGTAACATTTCGGGCCTGGAGATTTGAGATTTAACAAATCTGAATTTTGAACTAATTTTTGTTGTTCGAGTGGGATGAGATTTGATGGACAGTGGTGGTAATGTTGTAATTTTTCACATTTAGAACTGGAAATTTGAGAGTTGAACAAATCTGAATTTTGAATTTATGCGTTTTTTGCTGGGTGGGATGAGGTTTGATGGATGGTAGTGCTAATATTTGACATTTTGTCACATTTCGTTCCTGGAGATTTGAGATTTAACAAATCTGAATTTTGAACTAATTTTTGTTGTTCGAGTGGGATGAGATTTGATGGACAGTGGTGGTAATGTTGTAATTGTTCACATTTAGAACTGGAAATTTGAGAATTAAACAAATTTGAATTTTGAATTTATGCATTTTTTTGCTGGGTGGAACTGATGGGATTTGATGGATGGTACTGCCTATATTTGACATTTTGTCACATTTCGTTCCTGGAGATTTGAGAATTAACAAATCTGAATTTTGAACTAATTTTTGTTATTTGAGTGGGATGAGATTTGATGGACAGTAATGGTAGTATTGTAATTATTTCCCATTTCGAACTGGAAATTTGAGAATTGAACAAATCTGAATTTTGAATTTATACTTTTTTTGCTGGGTGGGATGAGGTTTGATGGATGGTACTGCTAATATTTGACATTTTGTCACATTTCGTTCCTAGGAAATTTGAGCATTTTAAAAATATGAATTTTGAATTGTTTATTTTTTATCGTTGTTTTATGGGTTCGATTCCTACGGTCATAATTTTTTGTAAAAATTGAAGATTGAAGAAGACAACACTAGTTTTGAACACTAACTTATACTATACACGACATGAATTGAGATTTTAATCATGAAGGCATTTTTTGCAAGTGGAAAAATCAGAATTGCACTCTAAAAGCTGGAATTCCAGAATTTCGTTTTCAGACATTAGCTGTCAACATCTTGAAGACATATTTTAAAACGTTTGGTTTTGGGAAGTTGTTTTTTAATGTACTTGCGTTATTTACTAGCTACTTAACTATTACTTTCAACTTTAGATCTGCAGTTGCAATGATTCTATCGTATGCCTTTATCATTCTTATAACCCTTCAAGAATCATCCTACTTCCGGGTCACGCCCCTTGCCCCAAACCCGCCGCCAGGGGGCGCTCCTTACCTTGCTCATCTTCCGGCCTGGCGTGGTCCGGTGGCTGCAGCTCGAGTCTGAAACGAGAACGAGTGACCGGAAGTTAGTTATGGTCGTCGAGGAAGCCTATGACAATAACGCTGATGCTAATGGGAGGTACACAAAGGGTAGAGCGCCGTAGGCGAGCGGGAGATGCAGTTGCCATGGCAACCGGGTCGCCGGGGCAACTTAATGCCCATGCACGGTTGCGTGGGCACGTCCAGACAGAAGGGCCAGTGCCGGGGGCGCCAATTGCACTCCTGAGGGCCCTTCGTGCTGTGTCACGTACTCTTGTTATTGTTATTGGTGGTATTAGAGGCTGCCATTGGACACTCTTGCGAGGGTCTGACGGGCTGGAGACATGGGTGTCTTATGGCTTGCCATCAGCAGACTGGAACTAGTACTAAATGTGTAGTTTAGGGTTTTAAACCGCTGAATTTGGGCATGGCTAATACCCCATTCAGACTGCACTTGGAAATCTAGATAACGTAGGAAACGCGATAGTTTTGAGATGTGAACCACTGCAGCGTTTTCTACTGCGTTGCTAGCAAGTTTTTCTATGAAATATACATGTAAATGTAGTTTTGGTTTTAATCCGTTAATGTTGGGCACGGCTAATACCCCATCCAGACTGCACTTGGAAATCTAGATAACATATGCAAACACGATAAAGTTTTGAAATGTGAACTTCTACTGCGTTTTCTACAGCGTTGCTAGCAAGTTATTTTATTAAATATCCCTATATATGTAATAACTAAATGTAAATGTAGTTTAGGTTTTAAACTGTTAGCTTTGGGCATGGCTAATTCCCCATCCAGACTGCACTTGGAAATCTAGATAACATATGAAAACACGATAGTTTTGAAATGTGAACTTCTACTGCGTTTTCTACAGCGTTGCTAGCATTTTTTCTACTAAATATCCCTATATCTGTAATAATTAAATTTAAATGTAGTTTAGGTTTTAAACTGTTAACTTTGGGCATGGCTAATACCCAATCCAAACTGCACTTGAAAATCTAGATAACATAGGAAAACACGATAAAGTTTTGAAATGTAAACCTCTACAGCATTCCCTAAAGCATTGCTAGCAAGTTTTTCTATATCCGTATATTTGTGTTAACTAAATGTAAATGTAGTTTAGGTTTTAAACCTTTAACTTTGGGATGGCTAATACCCCATCCAGACTGCACTTGAAAATCTAGATAACATAGGAAAACACGATAGGTTTGAAATATGAACCCCTTCAGCGCTTGCTATACAGCGTTACTAGCAAGTTTTCTATTAAATATCCCTATATGTGTAATAACTAAGTGTAAATGTAGTTTAGGTCTTAAACTATTAACTTTTGGCGTGGCTAATACCCCATCCAGACTGCACTTGGAAATCTAGATAACATAGGAAAACACGGTAAACTTTTGACATGTGTACTCCTACAGCGTTTTCGTGTTTTTTTGAAAACAGACTTGAGTTTTAATGTTAGATTGAAATAATTCTTTACCCGCTAGATTGCGCTGCAATCGCGCCACATGTAAACGCCTATGGCTGAAGTGTCGACTTGATATTTGGCGGTTGCCTTGGCGTGCGGTATTGTCTCAATGTCTGGAGAGCTTTATTAATACATGATTCAAAGTACGCCAATAATTACTATATGTATAACTTCTTATTGACAAATATCTGTAATCATCTTCCTCCATGACAACAGACTTATTAATACTGCACAATGAAATCATGCTCGGCTGCTCAATCATTCCGCACCATGAAAAAAGTGGGCTTCTCCTAACGGCTCATAGACTGATTGCCTGCGGTTAGGACAGGGTATAGTTTAGGAGAAACTCAAAAAATGCAATTAAATAGACTAAAAAAGCAGGGTTGAAATATAGGCCTGAATAATGAGTTTACTTGAAGCAGGGCATATTCCGTAGTATATCCAAAATGATGTAAAAAATGGAGTGTGAGGAGTTTGTTTGCAAGTTTTCTACACCAAGCAGGCCTATCATTCCACGTCTCATGCACTAACCTCAACTCCTTACTTAGATTCATCAACTCCTCACATTCCTCATTTCTATGAGATACGCCCTTGCCATTTCTCAATGAAATACACGTTCCTTTGTGGACTTCCGCTGATTGGCCTCGCTCCCTAAGCTGACCCTTTGACCTTTCCGCCCCCGCTTCCTTTTCTCGGACTAATTAAAACGGCTGACCACGCCCAATCAATTATCGGGAATGCTCGTCGACCTCGGTGGTCAGCCGAATGGACGATTGTCGCCATGACAACTCGTCTTGCCACGTCTTAGGCCTAAGACGGCCATTGTTCAAGGGGGATGACCAATCGCTGAGCATGAGTGAAATATGGCCGTCAACCCTCCCCGCTGCTGACCGCTGGTCAGTAATTTCGACCCTTCAACATTTCATCATCGGTTTTTTTCTGGGACGCATTCCCACATTTGTAATAAAATTCGGAAGATGAGCCCCTAAAAGGACCAATCGTGGAACGGAAAACAAAAATGGCTGCATTTTCAGCATCAACGACGTGGGAAGATGAGCTCCAAAAAGGACCAATCATGGAACAGAAAACAAAAATGGCTGCATTTCCAGCATCAACGACGTGGGAAGATGAGCTCCAAAAAGGACCAATCAAGGAACAGAAAACAAAAATGGCTGCCTTTCCAGCATCAATGACATGAGAAGATGAGCTCCAAAAAGGACCAATCATGGAACAGAAAACAGAAATGACTGCATTTCCAGCATCAACGACGTGGGAAGATGAGCTCCAAAAAGGACCAACCATGGAATAGAAAACAAAAATGGCTGCTTTTCCACTATCAGCGACATGAGAAGATGAGCTCCAAGAAGGACCAATCATGGAACAGAAAACAAAAATGGCTGCCTTTCCAGCATCAACGACGTGAGAAGATGAGCTCCAAAAAGAACCAATCATGGAACAGAAAACAAAAATGGCTGCATTTCCAGCATCAACCACATGAGAAAATGAGCTCCAAAAAGGACCAATCATGGAACAGAAAACAAAAATGGCTGCATTTCCAGCATCAACCACATGAGAAAATGAGCTCCAAAAAGGACCAATCATGGAACAGAAAACAAAAATGGCTGCATTTCCACCATCAGCGACATGAGAAGATGAACT
>JAQFYZ010004363.1:0-11235 GCA_034695085.1 Cylindroiulus punctatus | reverse complement strand
TTTACGTTCTTTGATATTTTATTTTTTTAATTATTCACGATTTTCATGGTGTCCAAATACTTTCTGGAGCCACTGTAAGTACATCATCAATTTGTTTTGAGATGTTGGAGAGATTTTGTATCTGAAAGATGCTGAAGAAACCTTTTTAGCACTTCAGGTCCTGTAGCCAACAACAGTAAATGCCATTGCTCGGTAGGTTAATGTTTCCATTATTTTCTACAGAAATCTAGCAAGGTGTGAATGATTGGTATTCTTACTTTAAACTTATCAGTATTCAGCAAAAAAACTGTTGAGTGGTCGTTAATGAACCCTGAGAAAAAATAGATTGAAAGCGAAGGAAGGAATGTTGAAAATAATGCATGTAACTGTATGTAAGAAATACAAGTTTTTATCATTATGGACATGCCATTCAAGTATTTTGCAGTCAGAAATTCCATGAAAAATATCCAAGCGTCCCCCTAACAGCTAATTCTTGGAAAAAGGACTTCAGCAGCCATCCTGCGTTTTTTCTTCGCAATTTTGAAATGAGCCAGCATGCCATGTTATTAAGAAGGGTAGAAAGGGTTCAGTTCCCTACTACCATAAAGAAATAAAAATAAAAAATAAATGGAATTTAAAATGTAAGTTGACCTTGGGTGTGTTGACCCCCTCTTGGGGAATGTGTAATTTTTGGGGGCGATGAGTTTGCATGAATGCACATTGAAATTGAAAAAAGCTGGATAAAAACGAAAATTTAAGTTATTAACTTCGCTTGAATGACCATGTAAACGCTTTTTGCAATGAACCTGGAAACTTTATTATGAAAAATTAGAAGCCAGAAAAACAAGATGGCCGCCTAACAAATAATCTGTTGCAGTAAACTGTTTACAAGTCATCCTTTTTGATCAAGTTTGGCAATCCAAAATATAGTTTTGTGTAGTCTATGACTACGTCTACAATGAGAGTTTCAGTTACATGTACATTGTATATCTAAGTCAACTCCCACTCCCATCTTGACCAGCAGAAAATGTAAACAAACTTTTCTACATAAAGTGTATTGTATGTATGCAAGTCACGCATACATCGTAAAACCTGTTTTATCTCCATTGCCTTAATTTCAGTTTACTTAAACATTTTGACATGCATGGCTTGCTTAGATAAACATAGTCGATCGCTTGATGTTCATTTAAATTAGAAAGAGTTTATGACTACGTTGACATGGACTTTCAGTGATGTTTATCTAAGTTAATCATGCACGTAAATTTGTCTTATCTGCCTTGACTTGACTGCTACTGTCAAGGTATACAGTGAGTAAAGAAAGTATAGGCAATAGGTATTTTTTTCTGAGTAACGGTGAAATATGCATTTTGCATGCAATGTTTTTGTACAACCTGTCTCAAACTTTGAAGGAGTTTTCATAAAAAACAAAAATTTCGAAAATTAAAAAAAAGAACGAAATATTGTAGGAAATTTTAATTTTTATGATGATAGCATGGCTGACAGAACATGTGAGTATGTTGGACCATAAAATAAAAGATAATTCCATGAAATTAGACGAGACAACTGGTTGGAGACGACTTTGAACGTCTTCTCTATGGTATGTTTAACATGCCTGCCAATACTTTTTTGGCTTGAAATTTTCGTTTTTTCGTGTTTCTTTAAATACTGCTTTTTAAAACTCTTTCAAAGTTTCTACTTAAATATTACATACAAAATGTATGTTTCACTTTTTAATTATTACAATTTTTTCACCGTTGTTCAGGAAAATGACCTGCAGCCAAAACTTTCTTTACCCAAAGTAGATAGAAGAGGTTTACATGCATGACTCAAATAAACGTCACTAAATCTCCGGTTTTATCAGGTGTGTCTATGGACGACCTGCCTCGACCATTCATGGGTTCGCCCAGCGTCCACCCCCATCATTGGTCAACTGCAGAAACGCCCAGCAACACAGAATGGTAGAATTTTCGACTTGCCTACCTTAGTAACCACTTCGAAGGGGTTCACCAGCGTGGTCAGCAAGGTCAGTTTGCCTGGTACATGCTGGAACCACCGATGACTAAGAGCGCCTTGAAGGATTTTTTGTTGGAAATTTCGGCCAACAGTTCTCATCCCTCCAGGCTGATGTGTGGAGATGGTGTAGAGAGGTACACCAAGAATCCGCACAGAACTGGCTCAATTGCAAAAAAGTTTCATTCATTTCGATGAAAAGATTGCGGTCATCCACTCACAGACTCCAAATACTCTCATCTGTCCACGGTACCAATTCCGAAAAGTATTTGTGAACATCTGTTTTTTTATGTTTTTTTTTTTAACAACTGGGACAGTCCATAGGTTATGTTCGAAGTGAATACATATCGTTAATAACAATAAAAATAGCACTGGAAATAACGTTGCGAGGAATTTTATTCCCAATTTATATTAATAGCCAATTGAAATCGAGCATTTAACTTACATGTACAATTTGCATAAGAGTGCTTGAAGATGAATTTCATCGTGGTGACCTGGTGACCTTCACAACTCACATATTGGTTTGCTGTTATAATTTCGATGACCTTACACTGTATGCTCAATTTTAGATGCAAGCGATGTTAAATCAGTAATACTGACAGTATGCATCAATATTTATGCGATTAACATTTTGTGGCATACCTGTTGTAAAACCTATTTTCGTTTTGATTTCACCCATATGCCATTTCAACTGAGATTAACAGCTTCTATTTGAATACCCCCATTACAAGCATGTTGTTCGGCATTAACCTTTCAAGGTCATGCTAAATAAGGTCATGGTCCTATGACTGTAGAGATAAAAAGTGTGAGAATTAATATTGCTGTTTTGTACTAATGTTACGTCACACTATCATAATGCAACAATTTCTTAAATTGCTATAAGGATACGCGCAATTAACTTAAAATGATTTAAAAAATACTAAGTCAGGGTGTCTCGAATTTATATGTACATGTACATCAGTAATAAATTTCATATCGAACAATTATTATTGTTGATCTAGGTTTATTGAAAAAAATATGCGCAACAATCGAAATCAAAAACCGTAAAATTTTCCGTCATTTCGATTGTGATGAAGTCAAGTTGTTTAATGAAGAAATCTAATGCCCAACATTAATTCCGGACTGAATAATGTCAAAAGCCATTATTAGTTTTCCACTTACACTTATTTATGCAGGAACATGAATGGATGACAAAACGAAGATTTAAAAATAGCACGTTAGATTTAGCCATGGCAACTAAAAATATAGAACAAACACTGCCCACCATTTGAACTGCAATAGAACGAAGACCAAAATAAATTATAGATTCTCTACTTACAAATATTTGCTTTGCAAAGTACCGTTTTGAATAATTGATGAGTTAATTCTGCACATACTGTAAATAGCAAGGTTACCAATCGTGTATTAATGAAGACAACGCCATCTGTGAGCAAACATCAAAATTGATGTGTAGGGCAGGAAACTGTTGTCCAACAACTTTCCAGAATATACTGTACATGTTTACTAGTTCGCTGGGGTAAACATAATTTCACATACGTTCGTAGGCTCATAAAGGAAATAGCAATGAAATAGCAGTGGATTACATTTTATTTACTTTAGTAACGAAAGTTTTGCAAAAAATACATGTTTGCTTTGGTATTTCTGATCATACTTTTGCTTCGAAAGTTATAACCCTTAAATACCAGGTGTGGCATATGTGTGGGTCCTACGAATATCTTAAAAATGGCAACCATGCAATACATGAATGTATGATAAGGAAACTCTCCATATCAATTGTCATTAGTGTATGCATTTCATTTCATACTCAATAAGTGAAAATAAGTTCTTGGAGGTATATCGTATATGGATGTAAAAACATTTACAAAAAAGATTAGCTCCCCAAAAATATAATCAATGAAAAATGTATTTTAACACGAATTCTTACCTCATATTAAATAGTGAAATATTGTCCAACTGATTAACAAACTTGATGGGCACTTCTGAAAAAAACAAAAATGCAAATTAATGAAATTAGAATGAGAATCAGTTCAACATACATGTACATGCATCGACAAGGATTGTGAAAATACCTGAATTTTTCATCAAAGCGTTTCTGCTAACATCAACTGGCACTGGCTAAAGCAAGCACAAATAGGCTGATGATAAACTAGAAAAATCGCAAATTAATACGCCCTCTAAAAACTGGAACCGATTTCCTCGTAAAAAATGTAATGGTTTTATTTACTTAGACAATAAACAAACGATATTAATATCCCGAAAACAGTTCAAAATAAGAGGTTAAAACTGAGTGCAAGACTCTCCTACAGAACTCCATAACTCCAATCACTTTTATAATCCAGCTGCCGTAAGATATTTTTCTGCTTAAACACGTGGAATGCATTTTTTTCTCATGAAAACGAGGGTAAAAAAATTATAAAATTACAAAAAACAAAACGTCTGTGGCTTACGACGATTAGCACACACACGCACAAACACCAGAGAACAGAAGTTGTACTTCAAGCAGCTATTTACCAATCTTATGATTTTGCCATTAATTATCGTATAATAGAATAATAATTAGAAAATATAGCAAAACACGGAATGTTTTCCCCCGAAAAGTGTAAGTGATACTCAAACACAACCTTCCACCAAAATACAGATCACGTAGTGGTTTCCCCCACTAAAAGAGTCAAGAAAAACTCAACATATGATAGAAGAATCAGAAATTCCTGGCTAAATTACTGTAAAAAACGTGGATATTTACACAGCAACTTCTAGATAAAACGATAATGCGGCATCGATCGTGAAATATCAATAAGTATAAAATAGCGTATAATTTGTGCAACTACACGGACATCCATCTCACAACACTATGTTTTAGTCTCCATTTTCGCCAATGCTGTCTAAATCGGTCATAACGAAGTCCGGCTTATAGGGAATTGATTAAGATTTTCAGGAAAATCCTCATAACAGGTAATTTCACGATGTGCTCAACTGAAATCTCTGATAATTAGCAAAATGTAGAAATATCACTTGTAGCCAAGTTAGTTACTGTATAATAGTCTCTATTGTAATAAACATGCCTATAATCATTCTATCAAGCGATGTAACAAATATGGATACGATGAAGTAAGCTAACAAACTGTATAAAATTGCCAAACAAAAATGCGAGTGGATAATATATGTAATGATGCCGCATGTCCTTATATGAGCTAAAGTGATATTTCACTGTGACATAATTGCTAACATCACTGTAATTCAGTAAAAAGAAAATTTTGGTAAATCAAAAATATAGCCATGTGGCACAGACAGAAAACTTTATAATTTTTTATATTTGGAAGGATTGACAGGTTGAAAGCTTTCCTTACTGCTCAGCTACAGTGCAATGACTAAGGTACCACAGGGATTTCCTGGCCTTGAAATAACCGGTTTAGACAGCTGACAACTCATGTATAGTGGAATTAAGCATTACGTATTATTTCGACCTGATATACGACTTTTTATCCCATCCAAATGTTCCCAAATTCCCGTTTAAAAAGCTCATAAAGCCTTTTTTCCTTAGAAAAATAACAAAAATAATTATAAAACCTTCCCCCACAAACTGCGGGGGAGCTACGAGTCAAAAAGAAATTTGATTACAAAATAAAACATTGAATAGAATATTATCTAGACAAAATTGCTGCAGATCCAGATACCCTGAGGAGGCTCGTGTTGGGAAATTTCAGTGAATGGATTTTGCCTAAAATTCTTATAAAACTGTATATTACATTTACAATTCAGACATGGTGGTTGATTCTGGTAGTTTCGTACACAAAGTTCTATCAGATGGACAATGGGCGCTTACTGTTATCAAAATCAACACGGTTAAAATGAAAAATGTACAAAAATAAACAAAAATAAAGAGTGCAAATAAGGTGATACCTCCATGCCTGACACCCCCATAAAATCTGTCTTTCACCCTACTACAATACTCGTTTCTCGAATTTTAGTTTTTAAGTATGTTAATGTAATTTTTGATTTGACTGTTGATTATGCAATCGAATATTTAACAAAAATTATGTACACGTATATATTTGTTCGTAAAAATTTGCCTCACTGTGGCACCTTATAGGTTAGTACAGGTCATGATCTATAGTGGTCAAATAGATTTTTCAAATTCCTATAACATCAGACAATAGTTACTGGAATAACTCAGTAGAATTGTGAAGAGAATGGTGAAAATGATTTAATTTTCGCCAAAGCTAAATATGAAAGCTGTTTCTAATGGGAAATAAATAAACTAAATTAAAGGACATGGTAGGAACATTTGAAAAATAAAAACAAGAAAGAGATAACTAAATCTTTTGATTGAAGGATTTTAGAACATTCCTGCTAAAACATATTCCCAACCGAAGGCAAAACTAAGTAAACTTGGTAAAATTAATAGAAAATATCAGTTTCGAGAACCACAACTGAATTTCGAGCTTGGTGATGGTGTTGATAACAATAAGTTGAGTGGTTAGTAACAACATTATGAACACCTCCAGGATCCGCTTTTGTATATCGTGTCTAGTTATACATGTTTTTGCTTAAATCTTCATCAGTACCTACAAAATTAATAATCGTTAATTTGCTTCGGGTTAATATTAATAAACTACTCTTTCTCTTAGATGTGTAACAGGGTTGCTTAGTTGGGGCGAATATAGAAATGCAAAATTTCGACAACGCCTTGTAACATGTTGCGGTGATAACAAACACCAGAAGCGAGGAGTGTTCACGAACATATCCATTAAAAGATAATTTTTCACACACAATGTTTTGCCAGAAATGACGGTTATTTTCCACTCTGTCAAGGCTGACCTGTCCGGTTTTAAACCTCAACTTGAAACGGCCAAATAAAATCTTCAAAATTATCTCATGGTCAGCAAATAACTTGCCAAATCAACTTTAAAGATAAATAACCAACACAACTTTAGTTTTTTTCCACAGTTTTTATATGGACCACATGGTGTCTACTGGATTTGGTATTGTATTTTTTTCAACGACTTTTTCAATATTTGGAAAAATGTTCCTTGCCTTTTAGAATATGATGGTTGACTCATTTGAAAGGTAGTTATCAATTTCCATTTGAGTAATTGGTGACTTTACATTTGAGTATAATGTTCCATGACTTTACCCTGACTTCAAAGACCAGTAGACACCGTAAACCATATAATAAAGTGAGAATCTCTACCATGTTCTTAAGTAACTGATAGAAATTTCATGCACCATGATAATTGACAGAAAAATGAAATAAGACGCTACTCGTAGCCTTTTCGACAAATATGTTATAGAAAACTGACTTGCATGACACGAAATGCCATTGCAATTTTACTGAAGATGCGCATGGAATTAAAAAGTACTTATTATCTTTGAAATCTTATAATCTATACTTCCATTAATCTTAAAATATTAGTAAAAAATCAATTATTCATTGCCATTTAGGTGGAAAAGCCTTCGATAGCGAATTTTTTTCCTAATGTTCATCTGAGAATAAGTTCGTAAACACTTCCGGGCTCCTGTATCTAATATATACGGGATCAGGGTGTTGGGTGAGTTTGAAACAGCTAACAATTGATATTCATCCATATAAAAGTAAAAACGAGTGTATTTCCTCGAAAAACAAAGAAAAACGACACCATCGCAACTCCTTAGCGTAAAAAACATGCAATTTTCCGTAAAAAACATTTTTGCCAATGTACACCGAACGGTATTGCTACACATAGAGTACGATCGATAATTATGCCATTGGAGTATAGCAGGGTTTTCTGAAAAACGTTTAAAAACCAGGTAACAGAATTGCCCTCTGGCGGGGAGCCACACGCGTATAAAACGACCAGCTGATAAAAAATTGGTCAATTGCAGAGCCGTACAAAAGGGGTGAATGCAAACACGGATGATACCGAAGTCGATGTTTGATTGTTTGACTTCTAGTTTTACAGCACGCAAAGTCGTATTTGAGCAAATCGTTGAACACTCAAAGTCTCCCATCAGTTGCTCTTCAAGAAACGCATTTTCACACTTTTTTGGCAAAACCTGTGAAATTAATTTGCAACCGAAAACGTTGTTTCGCAAAGCTTTGAATGCCATCCATGATGCCTTTGGATTCTAGCAATTGACAAAAAACAAGCTCAACTTCTAATCTGGCCATTTTTCTTTGCGAATCAGAATAAGGAAGCAAATCATTCAGGAATGTTCGAGCGAAATCTTCGAAGCTCTAAAATTTGCACGTTTAGACTCGTTTGTGCTTTGACGGTAACTAAAGTTGTCTACAAAACAGAATAAAACGAGAAGCTTATGATAGAAAATGAAAAGATATAATAATATCACTGCTGTGGTTTGAAAGCTAATAGAAAACTCATATAAAACTTGCATTGCTTGGTGTCATGCTGGGAACGGAAGCTTTTGGGCACATGTGCAGTCTATGGGGTATTAATTTTTCTGTTTTTTGAAAGGAAACAAAGTTCAGGTGTAACCAAGCATTGGATATTCTGAAGGCCCTGGAACAGCAGTCCTTAGCCCTGAAAAGTAATTTCAGTCAGGGCTGGACTGGGCCAGCATACCGGGAGTTCCCGGTGGGCCGTGATGAAAGTTTGCAATGAGAAAGTGGGGCAAGAAAAATTGACCCATGGAGGCCCACTGGGCAGCCATAGGTACATTTTTCATATTCCTTTTCCCGAGCCCAGCCCAGTCCAGTCCTGGCTTCAGTTCATCTTAGCGCTCATACTTCCTTCGCTCTGCATAGACGTGCAACGTATAAGAATTTGGCCAAATCCTTAAAATTTCTCCAAAAAAAATAAAAATTGCCAAGTTCAATATTACCCGAGTAGGCCCGATATCCTAAATTTTGGGTGAGGACGCAATAATGAAATTTGGAGAAATTAAAGGAAGACCAAACGTCTAGATAGAAGGCTCCCAGCAAAAACCACAAACGAGCCTTTGTTAAAATTTCAAAATTTTGAGGAATTTCGCTCCAAATGTTGTTTTTGGACATTTTGCCCCATCGTCTGAATTTCGTTCAACCTCGCTGCTTTTGTGCTTGCAATCAGCCCGGTAACTTTGGGTACAGCTCTTAGTGCTTTCCGGTGTTCGCTACTTCACGCGGTCCGCTGAGGTTCAAACGATTGTCAACTGAGGAAAAAAACATGACCTGGACGCTTCTAGGTTTGCCAGTGTTAGTGACAAGCAACAACAACGAGAACAACAACGGCAACTGATGGCGGGTTAGGGGCAACGGCAACAGTTTCAAGCCAATCGCTAACGAACGTAAGGACAATGGTCACGAACATGGTGCGCACGCACGGAACAGCAACCTGTGCACACCTGAAAACGAAGAAGGCGAGAACACAAACACAACGATAGAGCTACTTGTTTGCAGTTGTTTGAGGTGAACTCAAGAAAGCTTGGTTCAACAATTATGGAATGTCTGGAGCATTGTTCTATGTAAACATTCTTCGCATCGAAGACGGAACGCTTCGATGCGGCGGTAACTAGAACAGCGAACAGCAGTGGCGCCATCAACGTATAAATGTACATTCATGATGGGACCATCAATGAAAACATCAGGGAGTATCACTTCTGCCACATCCTTATTCAGGGTGCAGCCTCAAAAATCAATTTCTTTGTTGGAAATTGTATCAGTCTGGCGCCACCGCTGCTGCCGCTCGTTGCCGCATACCTTCAATGGTGCCAAGCCGGCATTGCTATAGTGATGATAACTATTACAAAATAAATAACAGCTGCTTACACATTAGATTTTGGACACATTGCTGTACAAAACATTAATAATATTAGCAATAATATTGATGCGGAGGACGTCGAACCGACAATGCCGTCTTTCGCCGAGGATGTCTCCTATAGCCATATCTTTTCATTAACTTACACCATCCATCCACATGGACATACAGAGGGAGGGAGAGGGGCAATCAGCGTGTAACAAGCAACGAAACGAAAACTCTGGTTAGACGACGTGCGCTGATATGTGCCAGGTTGGAAAAATATCCTAGTATACCTTTGTGGGTCGATCGCTACTCCAGCGTTGCTGGTCGGTTCAGTCCCAGCCCGCTCCGAACGGCGAACTCGGGCTCGAGATCGACGAGAGAGAACGGCAGTGAAGTGGTAGCCTTAAGTTACGCACACGCTGGGCTAGCGTGTCGTGGATTGATCATATCGGGCCATTCGGGTGTTACACGGCTTGCGGGGATCTTGCGCACCCCTGGAACAAGGTGATTGCCAGGACTATGGAGCCGGAACCGGGCCCCCGACTCTTCGGTGCCAGATATGTGCTTACTACAGATCCTCCTCGCACTTGGGAATGTCGAAGATCTCGGCGAAGAGCTGCGGCAGCTTCAGGTTCGCCCAGTGCAGGCGGAACCACTGGAGGTGCTCGATGTGTTTGTTGCCCAATGTCCTCAGCTCGGAGAGCTTGATGAGCGAGCTGGAGAAGAGTTGAGCGTCGCTGGCGTGGTTGCGAACCAGATGGATCTTCAGAGCTTCCAGGAGCTTGTCCTGATGCTGCTCTATGAACTTCTGGTCGGAAACACCCATCCGATCTGAAAGCAGTAAAGATGTGGCTCTAACATCAGGTGTCAATGATAGAACATTTGGTGGGGCTATGAAGCATTTATAATGCCCATGCATCACATCGTGTCCTGCGAAAGATTCCGGGGCTTCGTACAATTGGGATTCCAGTATGTACTGACTTTCATAATAATAAATGGCGAAGACAATGTCAGACCTGATCATTTCTTTTTTATCGGAAAGTATAGCACAGCCGGCTATACCAGCCTTTTGCTCCAAGAAAGATTCTGTTTCATCAGCACAAAACGTTGAAAGTGACATTAGAAGCACGCGCGAGTATTTCTTGGACATTTTAACATGTGCAATCCACCTTAGCTGCTGCATTTTCTTGATCTTTATTATCACAACTTCACTAATTGAGTTTTTGTTGCCTCTACTTTAATTATGTATAAGTGACATTTTGAGAGTATTGATCAAGAAAATATAGCCAAAGTGGATAGCATAAAATAAAATGTCCAAAAGGTACTCACATGTGCTTCTAATGTCGCTGATATGTTTTGTGCTGATGAAACAATAGTAATTAGAGCAAAGGGTAGCTTTTTTCCCCTCATAACAACAGTGTAAAAGTAGCATCCCCTCACAAGTGAAAACATTTCAGGGTTCATACTCAAATTTACAAAATCATTTCCCTGACATTCCCTGACAACCCAAGTAAATTTCCCTGACTTA
>JAQFYZ010004362.1:0-11240 GCA_034695085.1 Cylindroiulus punctatus | reverse complement strand
TGCAAGAAATGACAGAAAGTCAGCAAAATAGCAAAAGCTGCCTTTTGCAATAATTTTGCAAACAAATGTAAAAAAGTCAGCTGGTTTTGCAATTTTTTTTTGTTTTTGCAAAAAATAAACAGCTTTTGAAAAATGTTTTTAAAAAAATGCAAAAAATAAACTAGTTTTTCAAAGATTTTTTAAACATGTATATTTAGGCCTCCATATACATACCTGTGCTCACTGCAGACTTGAAAAGAGGTCATGTCATTTCATAAAGTACCGTTTCGATTATATAATGGTCGAATTTTGGTGACGGACACCGTTTGAAAAAAAGCTGGATCCGCCCCTGTGAGGGTGCCATCTGTTGGTCATGGGAACATCCCCTCCGACCCCACACGCATGCCCCAAAATATGCGCGCGGAAACAGCGCCCTCTACTCACCCAAGATCATTACCTCGAAGTCCCTGGCGGCCGTCTGTCCGTCCCCGTTGCGGACCTTGCACGTGTACTTGCCGGCGTCCAGGGTCCGCTGGACGCTCTTCACCTGCAGGGTGCCGTTGGGGAACACCACCTGGTGGTGGCTGATGGGAAGCTCCCGTCCCCCTGGCGGAAAAAAAAGAAATATGACAACGACTTTCAAATTCAGCGAAGCAGTCAAGTACATGTAGGGCTGGTCAAGCCAGCCATTTGTTAGGGCCGGAAGCGGCGCCCAGGGACCATCATTAGCGCGTAAAAACGCATTTTCCCGGGGAAAAAAGATGGCCGCCATTTATAATGCAGATTATCCGGCGTAAACGCATCGCCCGGGTCGAGCCGTTTGTCATTCGAATGTCGAGGGTATATTTCCGAGACGGCCCCCCAGGAAATGTCCGACCAGGAAAAAATTGCTTTTTGTGAGTGCTTTCAAAGTGGCCTCGTAATTCGCGAGGCATATCTGGCCACGATGGATCTGCGTCAGATGGAGTGATTTTGAGCGAAGCGATGACGTCATCATGCATCATGCGTCGAAAGTGCGTTGTGACTTAGGGGACACCCTGCATAAAATTATCAAATACAATTTCCCCTGTCGTAATCAACATATTAAAATATTTTCTTTATAAACATTAACAGGGACTTGCATTTTTTGGGATGTGCCCTTGTCAAGTTATGGAAATGTATATGATATTAATAAAAACGACCTATTAATTTGACCTCCTATGGGCGATAGATGGCAGCACCTGCCGTCTGAATGGGAATATAACAGATTTATTGCCGTTGGCAAAATAAAGAATATCAGGAAAAATTATAAAAACGAAATGTCTTTTTATTTTATATAACGCAGGAACTTACTATCAATGTAACCTTTGAATTAAAACATTTAGTTTCATTTGCAATTATCATGTCTGTCCAAAATTATCAAAATTCAATTGCAAGAAATCACTTTCAATGGGCCTTAAACTCAGCAAACTTTCAATTTGGAAACCGCCTGAACGTTGAATCGCGTGCCAGCAGTGATTGCCCAACTAGGGGTTTTAGACTCGTTTACATTATTATGAGAAATCATAAATAACTTGCAATTAACTGTGATTTGTACATGGAGTTTGGATCCATTGAGTGCATGTTTATTTTAAAAAAAATGCAAGATCATAGCTAGAATCTACCGAGTGTTGGCAATCAATTAAACAATATATTTCTAAGACAAAAAGTTGTTTTGCAATGTCTAGTCTTAGAAATGGCTATTTGTAAGTGTTTTCTAATGGTCTCGTAATCTGGGAGATATATCTGGCCACGCTGGAACTGCGTCAGATGGAGTGATTTTGGTCGATGCGATGACGTCACCATGCATCATTTTTTCGCTGTATTTCGCTTGTTAAAAATCGCTGTTAAAATCACCTTCAGCTGTAATTAATGTATGCGATGACACTAACGTAACATGGTAGACTGAGGGCCAAAACGGATTTTTGATATGACGTCATTTACGTACACTCCCTAGGTGGCAGCACCTGCACCTAACTTCATACTGTTTCATGAACCAAATGCCAAGAAGAACACCGCAGCGCGCTGATCATTTTGGGGTAAATTCGCTCATAAGTTTTCAAATTAATTTCACTTGGTTTTACCTTTTTCCCAAGTGATGCTGGAGATGGGATAACCTGTTGCTGGACACCGGATAGTGAAGTCGTGCCCTGCCACGGCCGAGAATTTAGGAAGTGTCCGGATGTACGGCCGGCCTGAAAGGAAAAAAAACAAAAAAAAAAACACTGAATATTAATTAATGGGCGGCTGGATTAAACCCATCCGGAGGGGGCCTGCTTTTCGCTAATGTTGATTTTGACGAACGTTTAACCATTGTGAGGTGGCGGCCAAAGCAATTTTAATACTCGCCCATGAAGCGGCAAGATTTATTCCTGTCATTAATCATCCGCAATGAATGTCATCGTGCGGGTCACGAAACAGTTCAAACATTAACCACAACTGCACGTCGCAGTTGGTGCGCGAAAGCAAGTCATTTGCTTAATTAGTGGGCTTTATACAGGGTGCGCAGCAAACTTGCAATTTTCAAATCCCCGGAAGTGGGCAAACCATGCGTACTCGCCTGCCAGCAGTGACTGCCCAACTATGATTTAAAACTGGTTTACATTATTATGAGAAATCTTGAATAATTTGCAATTTACTGTTATTTGTACCGGAGATTTGGATCTTTTGAGTACGTTTTGATTTTGAAAAAAAAAATGCAAGATCTAACAAATCCAACGAATGTTGTTTTGCAATGTTTTCAAATTCTACGCATGCATAGATTGCCATTTAAATTGCACTGCTTTTCCCTGAAGTGTATTTTTCTTTAAATTGTCTGCTGTTTTCATCATCATCATCATCATCATCAGGAAAAAAACCTGAGTTTTCCTTCTAGATTTTCATTTCCTGACAATTCCCTGCTTGAATATCCTGGTGGGGTGATTATGTATAATAAATATAAATATTTGCTAAATATTATATATGCTATATATATGCTGGTTCGGTTAAAAAAAACGCCAGCAAGGCCCTCCTGATGGCGGCAAACCATGACTTGTATGCTGCTCCACAAGAAATTTCAGATAGTTACTTGTTAAATCAGCGTGATTTGAAGGGGTAACATGAACGTTTGAGTATCACTTGCTTGCAGTGATTGCTTGACAAGGTGATTTTTAAAACTGTTTTAAAAATCCGAGCTGTTTGCATGATTAATTAGCGGAATATGTACAGGGTGGACTAGAAATTTCGAGGATATTTTCATTTAACTAACTTTTTATTAATAGAGAGGAACCTCAACTTGGCAATCCATACATGCCCTCAACTAGTTTTTTTGTGTACTGGAGTGCAATAATGATGAATATACTAGTTTTTACTATCAGGACTTTCGAGCAACTTTTTCGAGAACTTACTACGTTCCCCTGTAAATTGGCAAACAGCGACTGCTCGCGTGTTAGCAGTGATTGCCCGCCAACAGGGGATCACACATTTAGAAACCAAACTTAAATACGCATTAATTACCCAAATTAACTGGATAAATTTCATCCATCATGCTTTTATTTTTGGCGCCTTAAGAGACTGGAGACCAGCATCAAGACCTTTGACATGTGGAGTCCAGCAACCCTTTAAGCACGCAAACCATGATCACGTGGTAGCTAGTAGTGATTGCCCATGTACGGGGTAATCTAGGTCACAAACATATGTGAAAAAATTAACAGCTGTATTTGCAAATTCCTGTCACATCTCCTATTTGCGCCTGGCAATTACCTACCCACGCCATTTTGAGACCACGAAAATTCATACTCGACTACTTCTTGCTGGACACCCTGTATGGAAAGGCCGATTACCAACGGGCTTAAGGCGCAAAAACAGGATCTGTTTTGGCTCCTGGGATTGATAAACTAATTAAAATTTGACGAGAATTGACACGAATTTAATAGCAAGCTGTGTCTCTGGCGCTAAGCGATCGATTTTGCCGGAAGAATTTCACGCAAAATACAAAAAAATACAACCCTGGCTCCCTGGGGGGCGTGGGTATCCCCGAGGGTGCCAGACTTCAGTGGGGAAATTTTGGGTGTTTCCAGTAGATGGCACGACAATCGTCCATGTGCAACCCACGAAACCAAGAAACCAGAAAAGCGTTGTTAAACATTTGGCCAAACGACTGTAATGCGATGTTTAATGGCGGCTTTTAAATTATTCATCTGATGATGATTCGCGATGATAAAGGCATTATCAAACTGGTGAAATCGCCAGGTTGCGTGTGTTCAGCCAAGGCGCGGGGGATTAAACGAAATTAAAATTACTCGGGAACAGAGGTCATTTGGCCCGTTTTATTAATTATTTAGCCGGGCATGTCGATGAGGATTATTGAGCGACACAATGAGGTTCACGCCTAGGTCAATGCGCCAACTCGCGTATAATTGCTACGATTTAATGTGCAACTGTTTCCAAAACTGCACAATATTGGAAAAGTTTTGTCTCCAATGTCTGCACATTGTGCATGGCTTGTGTAAATCTGTAACATTTATTTACTTGGGTAAATCTACTCCGAGCACAGGGCACCTCTGGAGCTAACTGGGAGTATTGAATTGAATGCATACACGTAATACATGTACAACTGGTGTGTCCCATAAACGAGTAAAATCTAACTTCACCACCCTCTTAAAGCTCATTAAAAGTGCGTTGTGACTTTGGGGACACCCTGCATACAATTACCAAATACAATTTCTCCTTTCCTGATCAACATATTAAAATAATTTTTTTGTAAACATTAACAGGGACTTGCGTTTTTTGGGATGTGCTCTTGACAACTTATGGAAATGTATATGATATTAATAAAAACGATAATTCTATGTTTGACCTCTTATTTTGCTTTATGGGCGATAGAGGGCAGCACCTGCCGTCTGAATGGGAATATGAGAGATTTACTGTCGTTGGCAAAATAAAGAATATCTGGAAAAATTGTAAAAACGAAATGTCTTTTCATTTTATAAAGCGCAGGAACTTAATATCAATATAAACTTTGAATTAAAACATTTAGTTGCATTTGAAATTATCATATCTGTCCAAAATCATCAAAATTCATTTGAAAAAAAATTTACTTTCAATGGGCCTTAACGCTGGGCTGATGAAGTGTCATTTTCTGACTTCTGTGTCTTAGTATTGGCTGAATTTCCATGACATTTTCTAAATAAATCAATCTTCCCTGACCTCTCCAGGTCTTTCCAACTTCCCTGACATTTCCATGTTCTCCCGGTCAGGGGGACCCTGGAATATAAGACCAGGCCTTATATTCGGGGAAACTCGCCTAAGTCAATTTCGTTTCATTTGAAATTATCATATCTGTCCAAACTTAACAAAATTCCATTGCAAAAAATCGCTTTCAACAGGCCTTAATGGCTTCGGGCTTTTGCGGATGGATAACATACTCAGCAAAAACATCCACTCGCAATATACGCATTTAATATACGCAATACACACACAAAATAACGCATTCGAAACTTCGACGTGGGCTACGCGGGGAAAATTGTTAATTAACGATGCAAGAACGCCGAGCATCTATTAATTTATCATAAGGGTTTTAACATTTTTGCGCAGATTACCCTTAATGTTCTTTAGATTTGCCTCGCATGAAACGGACTCCAAACATCACGTCCCAAAGGAGCCAGCTCGAAGACGTGTTTTCAGTTTTGCTGATGATAAACACTCCTCCGTACTTAATTGGGAATGCCTTTGCAAACTCCTTTTAATGAGTGCATTTTCCGCATTTTCCCTGGCCCAACATTGCCAAGTTTACAAATAATTAAAGAGGGAGGACGGCTGTTCTTTTGTGCGGGCCAGGCGTCTCATTATACTCGGAGCGAATTTAATTGAATAATTTATATCTACCCCGTGTTTAGGCCCCAAATTCGGCTCCAGATCAGCATCCCTGCCTAAACCCGACCATGTTGCTAATGGATAAATTATATCCGCCCGCGCGAGGTGTTCCACCATTAAGCGTAGCATTTTTCTTTAATTAATGTTATAGGAAATTTCATTTCACGCCTAATGCATCAAATCAGAGACAATTAAGCTGCAGATTATGATACTCTCATCGCGGCTTCCTTTTTCGCGGAATTACATCTATCGACCCGGGCATAATTGTTGACACCACATCCCAACTCGAGTCGGCTCGTTTGGATGAAATTTCACGAAATATAGTTTGATTTCGGCCAAATCCAGCATAGGGGACGTTCAAGGTGCCTTTGGGGTTATCCTAGAAATGAACTTTTCAACTTCCACAACCTTCCCTGACTTTATAGCATTTAAAAAAAATTTCCCTGAACGCACTTTCGACTCCAGGAATGTTACACCATATTTTGTTCATCATACAGGGTGGGTTGAAAGTCTGTGACATTCAAGGGACGTTCAAGGTGTCTTTGAGGTTATCTCAGAAATAAACTTTTCAACTTCCACGACCTTCCCTGACTTTATAGCATTAAAAAAAATTTCCCTGAACGCACTTTCGACTCCAGGAATGTTACATTATATTTTGTTCATCATACAGGGTGGGTTGAAAGTCCGTGACATTCAAGGGACGTTCAAGGTGTCTTTGAGGTTATCTCAGAAATAAACTTTTCAACTTCCACGACCTTCCCTGACTTTATAGCATTAAAAAAAATTTCCCTGAACGCACTTTCGACTCCAGGAATGTTACATTATATTTTGTTCATCATACAGGGTGGGTTGAAAGTCTGTGACATTCAAGGGACGTTCAAGGTGTCTTTGAGGTTATCCCAGAAATAAACTTTTCAACTTCCACGACTTTCCCTGATTTTATAGCATTAAAACAAATTTCCCTGAACACACTTTCGACTTCAGGAATGTTACACATTGCTCATCATACAGGGTGGGTTGAAAGTCTGATGCATGGGAATAACTTGAATAGGGTTGAGTAGACAATTAATGTATGTGTTTCTGGTTTACGTGTAAATGTGATCGCAAGTCAGGTGTCATTCCATGATCATGGTCTTGGTCATTAAATTACTATCTCCATAACCGTGAAAGCTTCATAAAAACAATTGATTCGAAAGTTGAAGTTAAAGCGGTATAGAGCACATGTCCACCTCATTATTTGGCACTAAGTGAAACGAACATAAACAAAACATAATGATATAGAATAACAACAGCCAACGTGATGGTGCATCAACTCAGTAATGTTTCAAAAACATTCACGTGAGTTTTAACACTTATGCTACTTTCAAGTAATAAAGTGACATGCATATTAAACCAATTAAGTGAATATGTGTGACGAGTTGATGGATATGGGGGATAGTTGTCCTCTCAGATATAACTCCTCACATTACCTCAGATTCCTCAACTCCTTTCCCCTCAACACAATCCAATTGAGAAGAAATTCTAATTTAGATTAACTGTTTTAACTTGCAAATTTCAAGCACCCAATATTGCAATGACGATAAAGGTGGTTGAGTTAAGTGTGTCATCTCTTGACATCTGTGTTAACTAATGACTTGCCACATCCAAAAGCAAGCTTTGAGCAGCCTTCAATGGAAAGCAGATTGAGGGATTGACTTACCATAAACATTGATCCTCGCAGTATGTTGCACGTGACCAGCCTTGTTGCTGGCGATGCACGAATAGTAGCCACCATCCTCTGTCCTAATGCTGCTAATGTTCAGAAAGGCCACTAATTTCCCGGACGATTCCCCGACTGTATCCATGGTCAGCCGGCTGGTCCTACTTAAGGCCACCCCGTCCAAGGTCCAGTGCACTTCCGGTTGAGGACTTCCGGAAACCACGCACTGCAACGACGTCCTAGCGTTGGGATTTAGGACATCTTCTGAGAACACTGAATGCAGCGTCGGGGCAATGTCTGCGAATTCAAAGCAATGGAATACTTTTAATCTACTGTTAAATTGACATTACAAATCGAATTGTAATCAGAAGAACAATAGAAATTGTAATCTTCAAATTGCATTTATAGACCTGATATAGACATGCAATACAACGTCGGTTTCATAATGTCTTTAAAATCTTTTTGAGTGGTCTGGAAAATGCATTTTCCCCACTTGCTAGGGGACGTTCAAATATTACGTTATTTAGATGAGAAATTGGAAGAAAATCTTCTAAAGTCACCAAAAAAGCACAACAACGTTTGGGTCACCCTGTATGAGATTGACTCCGCATCATATCAAGTTGTTTTATTTGTTAAACGAACGTGAACTAACTTAAGCACCATAAACACAGCTATCTTACACCAATTCACTAGAGGCGCGTTTACATGGTTTGCCTTAGTCTGTCACCTGGTGGGGACAAAGGACAAAGGACCCAGAATCCTTTGTTTCATAAAAAGCGGCACTATCTTGGGGGTGTGGTTCAACTGATTTTACTAAGACCAGACACAGAATATTTTCCCTGTACGTCTAATCTACATCTGGTTATCGATTTTACCTCAAACAGGGAAAGCAGGAAGTCACGTGCACTTTTCAAGTTAAACCTGCTTGATCTGTTTACACGCTATTTACGGCGAATTCAACTTGTTTTGGTTTAGCTGTCCTGAAACAAACCACCCTCATGCCTAAGACCACAAATATGCTCAATATAAGTACATGCATGCTTAACTTAGATTAAGGCACTGTATCAGTGTGCATGTAACTATGCACACTGGTACCTTTATTCCTTCTTCTTGAGCAAGAACTACATGAAGCTCATTTTAGATAGTTTAAGTTCAATCAATGCTGCTCATTAACTATTTCCATCACCTCACTGACATGCTAAGTGAGGTGATTGATATCGTTAATGAGGAACATCCGATGAGATTCAGAAAAGTTAGCGACATTTTTCGAGCTTCATTTAATATATACTCTTGAGCCATGCCTCAAGAACAAATTAAATGAAGCTCACAAAATGCTACTTTTTCTCAATTGCATCGGATAATGCGTCGAAATTCCATCAATAGTCTTTGATGATAATAACATACATATTTTTCCCAAAGTCATTATTAGTTTTGTTAAAGAACCAGATTTTTTTATAAGCACCCTTGAGGGGAAAAACAGGTTAATTCACCCAGACATTAATACTCTGAAAGCAGAAAAAGTGCAATTTCAGGTTGTGCAAAAATTAGCATTAATTTCAGAGGTGTGCCCTGAAATCCAGCCTCCAATTCTTCCTTTCGAATGGAAATTTATTCAAATTCGTCGAAACCAAGCGGGTGGAAAATTCGCCATTACAGGCGGGCGTCGAGCCTTTATAGAGCAAAAATCTCGCGTCATTAATTTCCGAAAAAAAAAATATATATATATATCGTGAGACAGAAATCAACTTTCGGTGATTTTCACGGTGCGAGTCTAACCGAAATGTCGCGCTGGCTGAATAATATATCCCTATCATTTGTTAGCGAAAAAAAATTGGAAAAACAACTGTCACATTCCTAGTTGGGGGTTTGGTCCAAAACATCCAATAAAGGTTGCTCGGGGGAGAAATCCAATTTAATGGCGAATACATTGAGGTGGGATGCTGAACACGTCAATCGGTGATAAACTCGTTCAATGCCTTAAAATCGAGGATGAATTAACGGCTGGGATATAAGCAGTGGGAAGATAAATGGCGGCAGTAAAACTTGGCAGAACCTATAAAACCTATCGGTTGGGTTTATGGCCCGAAACGGTCATTTTTACACCGTGCTGGCCAGAATTGAGTGAGAACTGAAGGAGTAATCATGCGAGGGACGTTTTCAGCTGCTCGAATTAAGTGTTTTTCAAAAATTTCGAAAAAACACGTACTGAGGTGAAATGGACTTAGTGTGAAAGTATTGGCCATCCAGTATGATTTCCCATCATTTCGAAACATATCAACGTCAAGAATATTTTCCTATTCATGTTGTTTTGGAACGTTCAGTGCCCAGATAAAGGCCATTAAAAGTGTATTAAAATTATCCAAATTCAATAGCAAAAAATCACTTTCAATTGCCCTTAACTAAAAATGGCGTCCAATCAATTTGTGTCAAGGTAGGAAAAACTATTGTGTCACATTCTCGTTATTTTGAGACCCCCACCTCTAGAGATATGACATATAAAAATAAAATTCGACTTTGAAATCATTTTTTATCAAAATCGGAACATAAAGGGACATAATAATGATAAGGACATGATAAGGGACATTTTAATAGTAAAGACGCAAAACAGTTGCGTCCAAACAAGAAGCAGGGGACATACTACGTCTGTAACATACTGTAACATAGTTATTAACAAAAAAACCACCGGAATTGAAAGCATTAATTTGAACATAAATGATGGATTTTTGTTGAGCAGGACACTTTCGATCGAAAGAATGTCAAATGATGACTTCATAACATTTATTGAAATCCATCATTTTTGGGCCAACCCCCTCACTTCGTCGCAGCCCTATGATGTCGCCTTAATATTTGAACGTCCCCTAGCAATGGAATACGTTTTACTAAAATTTAGTTAAGGTTTGTCATTTTAGGAAGAAAAGACCTGGAATATGCCAATAAGTGAAGATGTAAACACTGGTTAAAATTGAATTTAATCGAGGACAATACTTGTAGTGCTGGAATAATTTGACTACGGATCAATTTTGGTTTTGTGTTAGAAATATCCACATGCACAGATTTCGTCTTACTGCCATATTTGAACCAATTTAAAACCAAAAAGGCATCCACGCAGATTACCTACATTTTAAAACAGTTGTTGTGTTTATAGCCCGAAGCGGACATTTCTGACAAAATATTATAAAGGGTTCGGGATATTAAATATGTCAACTTGGAAATTTTATTGCGAAGCTGCGCCATTACTACCATTTCCAGGTCGTTGCAGCCCAGTTTATCACGCGTAATAAACTGTCATAAAAAGCAATAAACGAGTCTGCAAGAGACGTTCTTTAGAGTGTTTTTAGAGATGGAATTTATGGTTAAATGTCTGAGCTTATTTACTCGGTTCCTGTTTGTCAACAAGCTTTTAATTTCCCTGCATTTTTCTTAAACGAGGAGCACGAATGAAATGCAACTCAATTAAAATCTCGACTTTCAAAAGGACCAAAGTGCAAAAACTTGGCAAAATAGTGTTAGTTCATGTTACATGTATCACTGTATATAGTTTCATGGCTTATATTGCAGCATTTTGCTGATTATCTCACAAACACAGATACACGTATGGCTCATGCATGTAAACGGTTAAGGCTCATCACAAGTGGCGTTGTGACTTTGGGGACAGCCTCCATAAAATTCGAGACACAAACCCTCCTTTCCT
>JAQFYZ010004361.1:0-11240 GCA_034695085.1 Cylindroiulus punctatus | reverse complement strand
TATACACTTCAGAGAAATCTTGCAAGCATGCATAAAGCTTTCCATATGACTTTCCATATTTTTATAACATGTACATACATGTATGTTTTTTATACGACTTGTTCTTATGTACACTATGTTAACAAGCAGATGTGCAGTCATGCATGACGACCTGTTTTACATACCTTTACATGAGTTGAGTATACTTGATGTGAGAATCTGAAGCTAAAGGCATCTGAAATCAAGCAAGGTAAAGTCGCTGCAAAAAGCATGTTGCGGGCATAGTGTTAGAGAGCTTTGTGTGGCGAAAGTTAAAACTCGCATGTAAACACAACGTAGTTCGTTTAAAAATGTATTTTGGTGGAAATATCTCTAAAGCTTAAAGTATGTCCTTATAGCCAAGCTTGGCGATATGCGAAATGCTATAGGCGTTTTGATACAAATAGCCCCAAATATCCCAGTATCTAAGAGTTCATCATCGTAAATATTCGAAGTCAGCATTCTGAAATTCGTCGATAATTATATTCCTGGCTTGTTAATTGCACTTTGGAACAGCTGATTGGTCGACAGGTCAGATAAAGGTTTCGCTTCCGCAATATCGCATCGTCATTTTTGCCCTACAACGTTCACTTTTCATAATATCTAATATATTTTATCGCGTCAGAAAGAACTCGATCCCACGGACCATAAATCACAATTTTCTCCAAAACTGCCACTGGCTTATGTATGACTTCGCACTTTTTTATTTACTGCTTTCGACATATTTCACCGGTTTGAATACAAATGGTTTAACTTTGGAAACTTTATGAAATTACCAATCGTCACACACATCACACGCACACGCTGCTCTATTGTCGACAGTTCCATCGGATTTTCAGTGTTTTTGGTCCCCTTTTTCTATTCCCTCCCCTGGCTCCCTTTTCAGCGCATGAATTTAATGGTAATAAATTACCTTCTCTTAGGCTTGTCACGGCTGAAGATGATATTGAGCCGCACGCAGAAAATCTATCAATTCTCAGTAGGTTTTAAAGCGAGAATTTTTTTTTATTTGATAAAATAGCGCGCGTATTTCGTTACCATACCATTGCATATAATTTCGCTTTTTGAAAGCAAACCTGGCGAGAACACGCCGCAAACGCCTTTTTTCACTTCAAAGGAATTCCATCGCATGTTGAGAAATATCAGGTTCTCTCGAATCCCTGATGGTAAACTCCTATGTTAATCCGAAATTCGTAATTGCTAAAAGAACTTGTATATATAGGACGAAGAAGCATTTCTCGAGCTGGGTGCATGCGAAATCGCATACTACGTCATGCGTGCAATGACATTTTAGCATAAATAAGTCCTGTTGAGAGGAAAAACGAAACTTTCTTATTATGTACCCCGTATCTGGCGAGAAAGAAATTGAATTGAGCGAGGCGGTTACTTACAGTATTCAAATTCATAAAAGTCGGGCTAAATTGCCATTCGTACGTCTTCCTATATACGCCTCATTCACGTTATTGACAGCAACAAAGAATACGGAAACGTTTGCTTTCAGTCTGTAATTGATAGTGAAACATTTGAAATTCAAGGGGTCCCAACAATGGCGAATTCCAGGATTTTTTTTTGGAGGCGGCCATATCGAGGATTTTGATGACTTAATAAAAATAGTTCGAAAAGCGTTAATAATATGGGCAGCGCCGTAAGCAAATGTTGCCTAAAATCAATAAGGTAGATAATACAAAATGGTATTAAGTTGTCTAGTAACATGATTAATTAATCAAAGGATGCAGATACCGGAAATACAGATTGGGATGATTTCGGAAGTTTGGTTTCTTATCATTATGTTATAGAAATTTTAGTAACGATGGCAATATTCAGAACCATTTATCATTATTTTTTTAAATCCGTATTTTAATTAGAAGTTTTGCTTAAAAATTGTTCTAATGTCCTTATTTTTTTCTTACAATTTTCTTAAGAATTTGTAAGCGGTATTAATAAACATAGCATTTTTTTTTTGGAAAATTACTTGACAAGTGGTGGATTTTCATCAACGTTTATTCTAGGTGACTACATCACGTTGTGCTTTTCGGATAGGTCTACTTTTCTAAAGAAACACAAACTTTTGTACATTGACCAATGATTCACCAGCTGGTATTGCATCGCCTTTATCTCTAGTTTTCCTTTAGATATGAAGTACTGTGTAGACTGCTGATTAAATGCAGCTGATACATGTTTTTAATATTAGTTTTTCTTTTAGTTTGCTTTCACGTGGGTTCTGAAAAGCATCTCAGTAAGGTACAGATAAACGGAAGCTGTGCTCTTGGAAATGTGCATCTAAGGGCCCATACTTTACGAGCTTTTGTCAATACATTGTTAGCTATTATTTTAGCTGGAAAGAAATTGTTTATTTTACTGAAGTATTTGCATATCACGGGCGGCCCAAACTCGTCTCTCTGTTTCCGTCCAATTTCTTATTGATTGTACAAACAAGGTTGAAGCCCAGCAAGATACAATGATATTCATAATGTAAGAAGCACTTACCAAATCTATTTGAAAGCAAACCGAACGCCCACTCCATAACGGAATGCCCAGATTCACAACTGATGCAAATATAATGGCAGAAAACATATTTGCGTTTTTTTTTTCAGCCAGGCCTGGCCCTGATTGGCTTATTTGAATGGAAATCGGGCACGCATATCGAAACCTTACAAAATTGTTTTTTGGCTATGAGCTTACTGGAAACACGAAATGGTGCTATTTGAGCTCAGCTCACGTAGACGCCATAATGCACCAGGTGGTTTAATGATTAGGAACTCCACGCATGCTGTGCAGGCTCAGCGCTGATTTGGGGATTTTTGACTTTGCATTACTACCTATATCAGAAATGGCCAATATGTTAGACTAAACTGATTGAATGCATTATGGAAAATACTTCCCTAATAATACACAGACTGCAGACTAGCCAAAATGAGCCCCTTGAAGCGGGCAATCTAGCACAGCTGCTGTTAGCAGTGATTGCCATTTTAAAGGGGACGAGGGTCATCCGAATAGTACCACCTCACATGCGATTCAATAAACAAATCTTCCGAAGACTCATTTTGTAAATAACGAATGAAAATTTAAAAATGTAGCTTTCCTTCCAGCCTTAGTTGAATTCATGTACGAAATGCGCAATAAAATTAATGCAATCGTGTTTCAACCAGATCGCTCAAAAATGCTAACATGATATGGTTTCTTTTCTAGTATCGACCGAAGCGTTCGTTCTCATGTCTCTTCATGTGAAATATTAAGCTGAACTATGTTTAAATATCGATGTTGCAGGCAGCGCCACCTGGCATCCTCGTCGCAGCTGGAGACCTATCTCGCGTTTTAACAGATTATAAAGCAGACCGCCTAACGACCCTATTCAACCGAATTGCCTAATTAGTAGCTCCTGGTTTTTTCAGTGGCAATAATCGAGCAGCTTTTATTAACCCTCGTCCTGTAATAGCCACGATTTCACCGACTGTTCTTAAAAATGGCCGTATGTGCCGACGCTCGGTCTAATTAATTTACAATTAGAGGCATTAGCGAGCGGAGCTGCACATTTTCGTTTTTGTTTTTTAAAACTTAGTCCTATCGATTATTTGTTGAGTGCGCCGAGTTTTACAAGGCGGGCGAGCTAGCGAAATAATGCACTAGACCTCATTGTATAAAAATCCAATGCGTTTACATGCTTTCAAAGCTGATGCTGGGAGATCGATTACTCGGGCTTGTCATTGGCAGGATTAGCATCAGACCTGGTTTTTTACCGAAATGATTCGTGCTTCATACGAAAAAAGGTAAAGAGTCACTAATCAAGCTTCCTCGCATTTGCTGCACGGTGAAGGCAATTCTTTCTGGTCGCTGCTGTTTGGCAACACATGGCGTAAAACCCTTAGGGTCTTTCAAATAGACTGCCCAAACTAACGGATTGGAGTTTCGGTCAATTGATCGTCTTGGCCTTTTCCCTTAGCGAATGTTGCATTCGAAAAGAAGAGTATAGGGGAAAAGCGAGGGAAGAGATTGGCAAAGACGAATACGGGGAAAGGGCAAGGATAAAAATGGCCAGATTTTTTGTTTTCGCATTCTGGCTGGAAATCCGAGGTCTTCTGACAAGAAATATGGGGCCGTGGAAGCCACGAAAGCCGAGCTTGATCCAGTTTGCTGTACATGTACGTGCTCAAAGTTCTCAAAGACTGCATCTGGCGAGCATGGTGGGCCTACAGGGCTCTGTTGTATAATGCTTTTCTACATGCATTGTCGTCCATGTAAAATCTTGAATCATGCGGCAGTGCGTCTAGGGGGAAAGGGTCAGAGGTGGTTCTTCTGTGGTTTTATCACGAGATGTCCGATACAGTGAAATAACAACAAACTGTTTTGCCAATGGCTTGGCGATTGCTTGTTTTTACGTCTTATACATGTATACGATTTTTGTTTCATTTTGGATGCAGCGAATCTTCGGTTAAGCCATGGACATGTATACCTGCGCTTGTATTAAACCCTTGATTAATTGCTGAATGTGTACTTGACCATGCATCGATTTAGTAATCTAATACGTAACTTGTATGGAACTGTTTCACGGAAGGAATTTTTAAGTGCGTGAAACAATTTTGTGTGCGGGAATAGTATCATTTTGAAAACCTTATCATGCTGTCAATAAAAAAGTGAATATCATACGACAAGTTTTTCCGCATCTCAAATAGAAATTTATATAATCTGCGTGTAATCTATGCCTCCTGAACCTCGGTAAATTATCCAAGAGTAGGTAAAATTCAGCTAATGAAATACCTCGTAATACGTATTAAAATATTCCTTAAAGTATAGAAGAAGTACAATGTATATTGAATAGAGAGATCAGTCTGCGTTGTGTTGTACAGCTACCATAAATCTGCTAGTTTACAGGAAGAGTCAAAAATATGTAACCCAAAATCCCAAATATCGACTTTGTGGTTTTAAGCTTATATTTGCATTGAGATTAACCAAGGAGCGCCGCTGAAGGAGTGCATTAGTTTATTTTCAATTAAGGTCAATGAACGTCTTTTTGGGGTCCAAATATTCACTTTTGCCGATGCGGACTTTTGTATCTGCAATGCGAGAAAACGACATCATGGGAAATGTAGAAAAAAGTTTGAAAGGCGCTGGTTTTGGTCGTCTTTTTTCTGTAATTTGCTTCATTTCTTCTGTTTTTCACCGGTTGTTTTGCAAAGTTAAATGAACTCCTCTCACATTTTCCGCTTTATGTGTCGTCGATTTTTGTCTAAAACTCGTACTAAGTCCATCCCTGGCCTCCTTTCCTCTGCAGCTTGTTACGTATGGTTGTTGCATCGCCATTCCAGACTTCCTTATAACATTAATTTCATCTCGCCAGAAATCCTATTTCCTTTGAATGCATTCCAGTTGCGAGCGGCCATTATCTTGCTAACATGTTTCAGAGCGCTGTCCGTAGGCTAAATAGGCCGAAGTCGCTCTTGTTTTATAACTGGGCTTACGAAGCCTTCCGTTATTTTGTGCTCAACCGAGAGAGTAAACAAAAGTCTATTACGGTAACAATAATTCTTCGCGCTATTGACCATGTCCTGGAGACTTAATTGCCCGACTTCATTCTGTGCTTCACTTCTGATTGCTTGCCCAAGAAATCCCCGGGACTTATTTACTCCATGGTGACCGAGTGGCGCTCAGCCCAATGGCAGACTGGAGAACAACAGGCACCTCTTATGCCTGCACATATGGAAAACTAGTACATCTTAGAAACTGGCATTTTTAGATGTTGCCCGTGGCGAAATCTGCAGCCGTTGATGGTTGGCAGCTCGCAAAGTGAAGCTTGGTCAGCTCCAGGCGACATCAAATTGCAAATGAGAAAGTGCTGCTGTATTTGTCCTGCATTTTTCACTCGTTGCTGGGACCTTTGGCAAGATTATGATGGAGTGACGATGGATCGAGCTGACATGGTCGCTGGAAGTGCTGTTTCCTTTCAGTAATGCTCTTTGGCTGTGCATCACCATGGCCCTGGCAGGAAGTAACCAAAGTTTTAATTGATTCAAGATTAAGAGTTTGAATTTGAATCAATAGATACACTGCATGCTAAACGTAGGCAGCTGATCCCTGCATGTGGAAAAGTAAATATGGGTCATACATTATGTATGAACATGTGTGACGGGTTAGACAATGTATGATTGACCAGAAACTGGTTACAAATTTACCTTTATGGCCGTGTATGATATCTTAATGTATCCGTAAAATATGTGATATGGCCCAATACTGTTGATTCATGTACGTAAATACATGTATGTTCTTCCATACAATTTCATATTGTTCACATACTTGTACGTGTATTTACAGATATGGTCATGTATGTTCAATCCTAGAATAATATTCACAGTAAATGAGATCAGTTATATAAATTGTACAGCTATTGGCGACAGTAAATTATCAGATAAAGAGAATTTAGCTGTAATAAACTTGAGGACAAAAAAATGGAATCAGTGTCGTAAATAAATTAAAATGCTATTTTATAAATATTTATTAAATCAAGTAGTGAATATGTTGTCAATTAGATGTCAACTAGAACTTATAATCGTTTGTGAGATCAGCCTGATTGAATGGCCAAGTAACATTATGGAACATCCTATGGCTAATATGAGGTGACATACATGTAAATAGTGCCGTGTATAGCATTGTTTAGTTAGTCGTGGAACATATATTCCATACAGGAACCTTGCGGCAGTTTGCCGAACGAAATTTTTCAATAAAGCAAGGTTGCCAGACATTCTGCAAACAAATTGATTTTATTCGTGAGTAAACTTTCGCTGTTAATAAACTGCAAGTTCAGTTTGGGGCAGGCTTGTGAATTCCAAGAACTTTGCACATGTTTTGCTGCCAGTACGTTGATGAATGGTGTGGTTTCCAAAATCATTAAGGATAGCGTATTTCATAGAGGCGTGCTGGTTTTCTTTCTGCTACGCCCTTGTTAATGAAACATTTTCAATTAGGCTTGCCGGAATTGAGAACCCATCATTATTTAATTCCTCGACGACACCAGATGGCGATAAATTGATTTCATAATTGAAAAAACTGGTTTATGATTGGTTATTAGTTTAGATGCTTCAGTCGGATCTGCATGCATCGATGCTTCCTGGCGCCTTGAAGTAAGCAGGATGTCCTATAATTTGAATTTAATTGAAAAAGGGATTGCAGAAAATTTGTTAAATTTATTAGCGATTTTTTATTATCTTTGATTTGTTAATCTTGGAGCAGGATATTTCGTCTGGTGAGCACGAGATAAATTTTGAAAAAAGGTTTTATTTCGCAGATATTTATCTATAACGATAAAGTACGTCAATATTGGGCCTATTTGTGCCAATCTAGCTTTAAAAATCAAGAAATTTAATGCTTTCTTAATAACTCACTAGGTTTCCTCTTCCATAACATAACTTCAATTTCTGATATGAAACCAAATCTTTTTCTCTTTTTTACCCTTTTTTGCCTTATAGTGCTCTATTGAGAGTTTGGAAGGAATCGCTGAGTTGTGGATCTTATATAACATATCCTTGTATACACCTATGATGCTTCAAACGAAAATTCTGGCAATGGCTTCATTACCAATGAAAATTGTCAGAACAGGAAACGTATTAGCTAGAAGCGCGGCACAACAGAAAAAGTTTGAAAAGCCTTAATGCAACGTCGTCTCCAGATATTGCTTGATCCTTTTTTATTGCCCTTATCATTTCCTGCCTTCTACTTTAACGCATTAATTACTATGATTTTCCCCACACAACAGTGAGCTCTGGGTTTCAGAGAAAAAATCCATCCTTTCACGAAAACCTCTTTAGCAGTTCATTCAATACCGATTTAGTAATTTTCCGCAACTTCTGACGACCTAAATAGACCGTGGAAAGTAGTCCATGAAAGCTCTACAAAATGAAATTTGTGTTCCATCAGGATCATTAGCCACTCGTTTAACTATTATACAAGTAATGCATCTTAACCCTTCGCTTGTGGAATATTTGGTGTAGATTCAGTTCAGGGGTATTGCAATACTGTGTTCTACACATGTTGCAATTACAAGTAACGAAAACGTAATTAGGATTGGATTGGTATGATGATGGATGGTTCAGGAAGATGGATTGGCCCTGGATGGATATCGTTCACACATATTGTAATTCAGAACATAAATGTTAAGCAAACAATTGTCTCTAAAAACTTGATGAAAGGAGGTGGAGTAGCTGATGTGTCAAACCTACACTTTGTTTACATACAAGCTTTAACTAACCATAATTAAACCAATTATTTGCACGAAATTATAGTAGAGATCAGAATTTGCATTTGTTAATTTTCTCGATTCATGTTGCAAAACCCTCGAACTGTTCTGCTTCACCAATCAGTTGGCTGCCATGTTAATCGAACGTTGTTATATATTTCCAATGGTGTGCATGGACTGTATATACATTATGCAGAATACGCAGTGTTCATTTTTAGAATGTAAATCATTTGGGGCAGAAACAGTCATCACCAGGCATAAATCACTGGTCATAATTTATCTTTAGGATGCAGTCATGGTAAAATAAGTGACCCGCACTGAAATCAGTGGACCATGCATGATTGGTCGTAATTTCCATAGAACCAAATTTTCTCGATGAATAACCTCAAAATATATAAGTTATTAGCCTGGAAAGTTTCGATCTATTCGCGGAATATGATTTTGCCAATGCCCTAATGCGAGCTGGTTTAAACCTTGCGAAGCCACGAAGACTTTAACTTGGTTTTAGTTTCATTGTTGTTTATAACATTGTATAAAAAATACAGATTTCATAGGTAATCTAACACGTCGATCCCTAATGACATTCTCTATTATTTCGAGACTCTTTGGAAATAAACAATGCATATTTGAAATGGATTTTCGGTGGATTTTCCAACGTTATTGGTGTATAAAAGAGTGTACGAGAACATCAAGCTCTCGCCGTTCATAAAAACTTAAGAACCCCTATCTTTTTCAAAAGTTTGTTCCAAGAAGGTTTTTCCAAATTATTTTTTTCATTGATGGCCTTACTAAAAATCTTGATGCTCATCACCCATTTACGTAGTATTGAACCAAAATTTAATCAAAAATTTCTTCGCGGAATCGTCATGTTTTTAATTGAAACCATTACATCCACTTTTATGTTCTTTCGTACGTATGCATTTTATTTATATTCTGGAAATGACGTTATCCAAGAAAGTTGTTTCAAGTCTGTATCTTGGGGCGCAGCTTACATTTCCTATTGTTTTTAGTGTTGCCATTTGCACGAGCCATTGAGAGTTCCCATTGTTAGAAATTTGAAATTTGCATTTATTTAGTAAAACGCGCATGAAGAGAAAAACATAACTTGACTGTTTTTTGTTGGTAGTGAAGTCGCTAATGGCTTTCGTATGTACACCAACGTGCATTGAGTTTTCGTAAGGCCTCTCATATCCATTAAAAAAACGGTTGGGCTTTGTAGCCTTACATAAAACATGTTTATAGTTGGCGCTAGGACGTTAAGACTACAAAACATTTTCGAAACCTATGTTTTTTCGCGAAAATGGCACATTCGTGCCTAACATTTTTGAACTTTAATGGTGATTTTTTACTGTCGTGTTTCCCGGTATGAATCCTGATTTGAAATGCGGTGAGAAATTGTGAAGGCTTAGTTTTTTCGGATAGGAAACTCATCGTGCGGATGCTAATAGGGTTTTTCATCCTTTTTCCCAGCCTTGTAGCGTGGATATATAGCCCGTAATGAAATATTACGAGCCGCTGAATGCTTAATGCCAGTATTAGAGCTTGCTCGAACAATGCTTTTAACAAGACTAAGTGATTGTTGCTTTTTTCGACTTTTTGCCTCCCAGTAAATCCCCACACGATGAAACACATTTGAGCGAAGCTAGAGGGCTTTCTGGCATGATTTTTCCCCTCCTTAATTTACATGAATTATTCAAAGAGTTCTAAATAATCTATCATTTAATTTTTTTACATCCCATAACGGCGTTCGCACCGACTATAAAAAGTGGAAAATTTCAGCGTTTTATCAATTTCGGGTTGATGGCGGATTGGAAACAGGTATCTAGAATATTGTGACAACACTTCGCGTAATGCAGGCTACCGTATTTATCGGCTCAAAAAACGCGCTTTGTTCACAAAAAATATCCCTAAAAACCATCCTGCGTCCTATAAGCCAAAGGTACACTAAGTATACGCAAATACAGTATAGCCTGCATGCAGGCTACCTACATGTATATAGTTGCAAAATCATCACAATATGTGCAAAATCAAGGCAAACTGCAAAATCATCCAGCTACGTCTTGTATACCCTAGTTTATACCGGTTGATACCTAGTTTATACCCTAGTTTATAAATGTATAATAAAATATGGTAGCACAGTGAAAGACTCGACTCCGAAAGCGATAGTCAGAACGGTGAAAAGTAGGATTTTTCTGGTTTTGAAGGGGAAGAAAATGATACCGGTAGTGTTTTCGTTTAATTCCCTAATAAGGCTTATATTTTTTCTGATTTCTTCCTTTTTAATGTGGAGTGCATCTAATGCAGTGCGCCTAATAAACCGCGAAATACGATTAATCATTTTAATAATTCTGTTTAGCTAAGTATGCATTCTTCCCATAGTTCATGTTTTATTGTCATTTGGAATAACGGGGTGCTATGCCATAATGACTTCATGATGTCAAAAACGCATGATATAATCTCCAGCGGCAAATTGTCTTTGAAAAGGCAGCATGGAAGACGAACGAACTAACTAAGAAATTTGTTTTAACTTTACTGTCATTATCAAATAAAAGCTAATAAGAACAGAAACACATTACAACAAATTTGCGCATTCAATGTTTTTCATTTTTATTTGCCGAAGCAATCCTAACATAATCTAACCTATCCAAAACTAACTTAACATGTTTAACAATGCTGCCCCTGTGAAGGGGCAATCACTGCCAGCCTACGAGATATTATTAGAAAATCACCTTAATATACCGTTTGACCACATTTTTTCGGTCAAGTAGAGGTACTGGAAGATTTGAATTTCAGAAACATATGCACGAGTTTGGCATTTGGCAAGTAGTACGAGTTATTCCTTTAAAAAAGGTGTTATCCGACTTTCTTCCAGCACTTTAAACTTTGTTGAAAACTATAAACGTTGGCCAAATTCGTTTATCAAATGACAGCTCGCTATTGGTTCCCTACAGCGCATATTTTCATTCTTCGGCTGTCCTTCGCAATGTCCTTGGTGCCC
>JAQFYZ010004360.1:0-11242 GCA_034695085.1 Cylindroiulus punctatus | reverse complement strand
CCGACGTCCCAAATTTCGAATAGAATTTGGAAGCCCCCCGACCTCTTGAGTAAACCCCTAAAACCCAAATGCTATCATTTACTGGGGTTTTTCAGGCGGCGCTTTTGCCAATAGACATCTTTTCCTGCACTTTCTACCCCATGGTGGCGCTGATCATACTTAAGAAAATGAAGAGATTGGAATGTGGGCAGGGAAAATTAGACCAAAATTGACCCAAAAAATTACAAGTGGACAGGAAGCATTAGTGCTGAACTACGAAAGTTGATGAATACGAAAAGTTAAAATAAACTTTTCTAACAAATGCACACTTTCCTTACAAAATTTGACCCCCACATTCATATGGTTGCCCTAACCAAAAGTTCGCTTTCGATACAGATTATCTTTCAAATTGTCATTGGCTATGTGCAGTCGCTGAACTGAACTGAACTGAACTGAATGGGTAGCATTGTCCTTTTTCGCGTGAGGGATGTCGAACCAGTTTTCAAAATATTGACGCTAGGTGGCGCTGTTGTTCATCGTCTCTCGATTTCAAGTGTTGGCGCACCACTAGCATACAAAAAAACTGTAGAATACAAAAATACTATCAGTTTTGTATTACTTTCGCTTATAACATTAATATCGTATAGTGCTGCGCTGAGTGTCTGATGCATTCAATTTGCGTGAAATAACTTGGAAATGCCCGCAACATATTTATCTGCAACTTCTAACATTTGCGTTAGCAAACTTTTATAATTTCGGGTTAATTCCATTGGCAGCATTTATATTATACAATACATTCTGTAAAACTCAGCAATGCATATATTAATAGCCAGTATTACAGGATTCAAACAGAAAGTATTTTAGATTACGTTTAGCCAAAAAAAAAAAAAAAAAAAAAAAAAAATGCAAAACAAATGAAATGACAAAAAAAAAATACATTTCTGGACGAGGCACTGTTCAATAAGTCCACATCTAGTACAAATGTGCTAGGTGGCAACCCTGCCCTAAGCGTGACCACAATTCAGGTCACGCTTTTCGTGTTGCACAAATCGAGCCAACTGGTTATACTGCAGACATGTTTTTTTACCTGATTCCTCAAATCAGCGAAAAATTAGCTCTAAAATGGTATGGAGCACGTTAAGGTCACTTTCCCTGCATTTCCCAAAAAGGGGGCAATGGCGGCAGGGCGCCATTAAAAATGTCAAGGACGGCTTAAACACCTACGCTGAACCATTGGTGTGGCTTCGTTAATGAACGAGTTACGATATAGGTTAATCCAAGCCAGAAAATCAGCGAAACTAATTGGGCGTGCAAGCTAAGAATGCACGGCACACAATAACACTCAAAAAAGTGGTAATTTTAACAACGTGTAATTTATGGCACAAAGTTTACCAAAAGGTGCTTTCCGCGAATAATTCGGCCTTTTTCCCGAATTTTCACACACTTTGGCGGCGAGGAATTTTTTCCACTCACTTCCCTCTAAAATATTATTGAAGAGGAAAGTAAGTTGAAAAAATTTAAGTACAGTATCACAATGTTATTTTCGAAAAATGAACATTTTGCCTTCGATGCAATGGACTTCTTCTATTCCATTATGTCTGTTACGTTATCAGCTTGCATTACATGAGCTTGAGATGTCATTTACTTTGATGATAAACATTATGTAACAGAAAATGACGAAAAACAAATTTGAATTGCATTATGTTTCGGATGCCATGAACTTGTTTGACATAAAGTTTATCATCAATTTATATTACATCATGTTTGAGAAGTCATCTCTGTTTCTCAACGATAACATCCACTTTTATTACATTATGACTTTTATCAATTTGTATTACAATGTTTGGAACGTCTTGTTGTCATCTAGCACTACACTGCTAATCACCAATTAGAAGCACATTAAGATTGGCCTGTTATCAAATTTTAGTACATAATGTTTCTCATCAACCTGTATTAAAATATTTGCGACATCAAATTCGTTTCTCATCTACTTGTACTGCATAAAGCTTCATCTAGCATTATTCTCATCAATGTGTTATATCCCGTATGGATGTCACCAACTTGTATTACATAACGTCTCTCATCAATTTGTATTACATTACGTTTCGGACGTCAACTTCGTTTCTCAACTATTTGTACAGCATACTGTTTCTGAGCATCAAGTAAGATATTCTAACCAATTTGTGTTTCAATGTGTGTTCAAAATGTTTGGGATTCAAATTGCATTAATTTCAATTTGTCATCAATTTGTATTACAATCATAATGTTCAATTTGCACTATATTTATGTTTCCAACTGCATTACGTTATTATTTGTGCCTTTTCGAGTTGTTGTATTACATTGTCTGAGAGACCACTTTGTCTCTCATCTATTTGCATAGCATAATGTCATCATTTGTATAGCTTAATGATTCTCAACTGAAACATAATGTAGCACAAATTAGTTAGAATATAATGCTAGCCGATGATAAACATTATGCTATACAAACAGCTGTTCTGAACTTGTATTTTAGAATCAACTTCAATTTGTATAACATTAGGTTTCCTATGTTATCCAACAGCATTACATTAATGTAATATTTATTTCACATATTATGGTAATTATTATTATTGCTTAAAACGTCCCAAATAATTGGGACGTATTCGAGTTGTTTGAGAGACCAGCCAGAACAGCATAACGTTTGGAACGTCATCGACTTACAACATTGCATGCTTCTCATCAAGTTGCATTACACGATGTCTGGGATGTTATCATCTTGTATTACAACACTGTTAATGGGACGTCCTTATCAAGCAACACATTAAATTTGGTAGCATCTAGCCATCCACTGGTATTACTTCTGTGCATGTACATGTATGACGGCCATCTTGTCGCCAGGTCAACCACTGTGAACAGCGTTGCTAACTAGTTTCCACGTCTCTTTAGCAACTGTCTCGGTCGCAAATCTGCATATCCCAGCCATGACCAATGCGAGTGACAGCCGGACCAGTTTCCCAAAAACGAATCTAGCCGAATCTCCTTGCATCTTTGAACCTTGACGAATCCCAACCCCCAATTCCAGGTACAACCGAGTGAACCCAGCGCAGTTTGCAACCTTGACAAATTTCAAGTGACAGCCCAATGTCAACGCCCTGCACCCAACATACCTGTGTTGGTAAGTTGGTAACAGTCTCACATGGGCCAACAAACAGAATCATTCGTCTCCATGCATTCGTTCCGCTTACATCTGTTAGGTTCTGCAAACCTACATGGCAATAATTTAAAACGTTTCTTTTTCACTTTCCTCAACCATGGCACGTTCACTTGTCGAACAATAAATGGGAAAATGGCAACTTTTTTAAACTTTAAAATGCCAGCCTTAAGCGTGGCGAATTATTCCATTCTGGAGATGATAAATTTTGCAAATTCACCGGCAGGAATTTGGTGAAAGCCATTGTGAGTTCCAGTCACGTGTGACGTTTCACATTTGACCGGATCGAGGTCGAGTCCCGCGACATTGACAAACGTTGTTTTTTTTTTTCTCAAAAAGTGACATTCGTGTGCCATGGAGCATCGTGGTTAATAAATATCACTGAGGTGGATGTTCCATGACGTTGCTATTTCCAGTCCGCAGCAATTCGGGACACGTCTGGAGCAAATGAGGCTTGCCAGAAGTGCATATAAGACCAATTCTATTTCTGAAAATCACGTCAAAGGCACGCTTTTGACGGGTTATCTGGAGAGCATGTCAGCATCACCTTCACTCCATGTCATCTGCACGCTGCGATTCCATAATGGATCCGCTGATCCTGAAACGCAGAGGAAAATTCGAAACATCTTCATTTGTTGGGAAGACGTGCTCATGACACGAAGACACTCGCCCATATGACTAAGAATGTGCATCCTCCCATTGAGATATATTGAGGAACTAACAGGGTTCCCCAACAAATTTATATTTTCCAATTCCCTGACTTTTTCAGGAATTTTTTTTCCTGACCATTGAAAACGTGAAAATATGCCAATGTAAGAAATTATATACTGTTTAATTGTTTGTAAACATGACATGAGACACTCGCCGATGGCTAAGAATGTGCAAGGAATTGCCATGCACATTCTTTTTATATATAAAAAGACAACCTGACTGCATGACGACAGACTGTGGTGTAAGAAATGCTATATTGTTTAATTGTGTACGAACATGACATGAAGACACTCGCACATTGCTAACAATGTGCATGGCAATTCCTTCCATCTATATACAGTGTATATAAAAAGACAACCTGCATGACTGACGACAGACTTTTGTGTCGAGATTTGTTAAATTTTCCTGACTTTTTTAAAATAAAGCAATATTCACTGACTTTCCCAGGCCTTTACAACTTCCCTGACTTTCTCAGGTTTTCCAGGTCTGGGGGAACATGGAATTCCCCGATATGCACTGTTGTTCCATTGGAATTTTTCCATGACCAAGAACATATGTTTTGACAGTGAGATTTCAAGAACACATGTTACGGCAGTGAAACTTCTATAACTTCAATGGGCTTTCATGGACATGAATGAGAGCAATTAAGGACTTTCTGACTTCACAGATTTGAATGACCACGAGTGGACATCAGAGGAAGTTCATGGACTTCGACAGGATTTAAACAGGACACCAAGGGGCTCAATGGATGTACATCAGCAATAGAAGTCAGCACGTCTTGACTTCACATAAAGGATCAAATACTTTAGTCTAATTTTACTAGTTTACATATTAGCTCACACGTTAGTCAATAAAGTAAGTAGACTTCAATACGATTATAGGATTTCAAAGAGAACAAGGACATCCAGACTTCACAGGGCTTAAGGAACCTCAGCCTGACATCAAGACTTCAATAACTTACAGTGAAACGACCTTAAGGGGGATGGATAGGTGTAGCCAGGTATAGGCTTGCCCATATTAAAACTTCGAAAACAATTTTTACAAGAAGTTGTTGCACGATTTACAAAAAAAAAACTATTCAAGAATCGGAATTTCAGCCTCTATGTTGCCTAAACGTTTAATCTAGTCCCATTGTTGACGGAGATTTGAAAACAGCTAATTAAAATGTGTTTCTGTTGCAAAATGTTGTCCAGAGATGGTGCACTTTTCAAAGTGTTGTTTATAAAGTCGCATTTTCACATATAAATATTGAAAGCCATCACATTTCAGTTGTTACACAACACAGTTTTCACTCATCTTTATGCTTGACAATATTCAGTTTGTTGTTATTCGTGCTAATTTAATTGAAAAGCTCACTGGAAAAGTGCGCCTATAGTTAGCATGGAGACGAGGCTATTTTCGTCTGCTCAGAAAAGAACTATGCATCCCCCTTAACTCTCTGAACGTTATCTACGATGTGTTTCAAATTCTGTAAAGTGATCGTCAATTCTGTTATGTTATACATGTAGTTGTTACAATGGAGTCTTGTACATGTATTCATTTTATTGGCTGTGTCTTAATATTTGAGTTGAGCTCAACCATCACTGACCCTTTTCCTTGATAAGATAATAAATATTTTATAAATTATTATTATCAAACAAGCGATGGAACTGTGATTAAACCACTCGAAACCATGTTAACATCTATAGCTAACCATTACTAATTACCTTAACAAATTATCAATCTCCTAAAAACAAGCGCGTGTCTTCAACATGTTGTTCTTGTTTCATTTATGTTGCTCTAATGGTACTCGAATACATTTAGTTTTTCTAGTGAACTTATAATTCTGTCCAGCACTGTACAATGGAGTCGTGTACATGTATTCATGTTTAATGGCTGTGTCTTAATATTTGAGTTGAGTTCAACCATCGCTGACCCTTTTCCTTGATAATTAATAAATATTTTATCAATTATTATTATTATCAAACAAGCGATGGAACTGTGATTAAACCACTCGAAACCATGTTAACATAGCTAACCATTACTATTTACCTTAACAAATTATAAATCTCCTAAAAACAAGTGCGTGTCTTCAACATGTCGAGAAAGTGGTTACATGTACTGTACAGTGTACATGTGTGAACTGCTGCAAGTTTCAACTACAAGCTCTCGCAACTTCAACTTCAACTGCCCTACAAACAACCAGCTTTCAAAACGAGTCTGCGCAAGTGGTTATTTAGAAGGCGCACAATAGCTTGTTCCTGGGGTGTCATTTGCACGTTGCATTTGCATAAGTGAAAGCTGCCGCCTGCACATCCAATGTTGGAGGCGCTTAAACACGCCATTAAGAATCCATAATTACCACTCGCGCAACCGAGCACGACACGGTCTCCTGCCAATTACGCCTAATTAAAACGCTGTTATTTCGCCAGCGCCGCCTGCCGTCAAATTCCTCGGCCAGCTGTCGTCAACAAACCCCGAGACAGCAAACATCCTAATGTCCCACGTGGCACGGGCGCGGAATGACAAAGCATTGTTCCTAATTGTTCAACTTACTAATTGTCTTTTCCATTCTGGAACGGCTGTACAGAAGGTCATAAAGCCCCAGTACCTGAACATTACTGCTGAGTTACAGTATAATCTTTCCATAAAACACGCATAATAAACGTGTTTTCATACACGCAGTAATGCAAATACAGTTGAACCTGGATATTTAGAAAACCTCGATAACTGGGATTCTATCGCATGCAGTCCGGGCATTTTTATCCAAAAAACTTTCATCATTGGGACAAACTCGACCTCTGTAAATAGGTGAATTTTGTCTTCCCTTCTCCCTCTAGAAATGGGAAGGATGAGTTAAAGTTACCTCTATTAATAATATGAATGAGTTAAGATTGGCCTGTTATCAAATTTTATTACATAATGTTTCTCGTCAACCTGTATTAAAATATTTGCGACATCAAATTCGTTTCTCATCTACTTGTATTGCATAAAGTTTTACTTCATCTAGCATTATTCTCATCAATGTGTTATATCACGTACGGATGTCACCAACAATCCTTCCATAAAACACGCATAATAAACGTGTTTTCATACACGCAGTAATGCAAATACAGTTGAACCTGGATATTTAGAAAACCTCGATAACTGGGATGTCTATCGCATGCAGTCCGGGCATTTTTATCCAAAAAACTTTCATCATTGGGACAAACCTCTGTAAAAGTGTGAATTTGTTCCTCCCTTCTCCCTCTTGAAATGGGAAGTATAAGTTAAAGTTACCTCTATTAATGGGATGAATGAGCTATGTCACCTCTCTAAGTGATTACTAGATTACGTTTACATGACGTGTCTTGAAGTCGGTCTTTTGGTCTTCCCTCCCAAGACACCCCCAACTTTCTTTCACAGACATTAAGAATATAGCTTAGTCTACAACGGTATATTCCCTGCACATATGTGTACAAAACATGTACAATGCACAAGTAGGTTAACCCTACAATGTCAAAAATGTCACCTATCTAACACTATAGCTGTCGCAATTTATCAGTTTATCCTTTTTGTTTTGTGCACATCCTTCTCTAAACCAACCCTAGCCTTACCTAAACCAACCTAATAGATAATTTCTTCACTAAGCTGCCCTAATCGTAGGCAACCACTGCCAACTACTACTAGCAGTTAGGAGCAGCCCATCTTCTCACTGAGCTAATGGTAAATGGGCAGCATCAGTGACTATACCGTAGTATAGCAAGCAGTGCGGCTATGTCTACACTCTAAACGGAAAAAAGTACAAATGTTACACCTTAAGGGAACACATTTTTCAAACTACAGTATATACACACCCAATATGTATGTTGATTGCACGTGTACCCTTGACATGTGTTTCTAGGGGTACATATGAGGCTACATTTGTAATTTAATCCCTTTGGGTACAAATGCAGTGCAAATGTACATTTGTACCCCACAAAAACTGCATTTGTACTTTTACGGTTTACAGTGTAGATAAAGACCAGGGCTTTGACCGCAACCAACAACAATTAACTCTGAACTTTACAAACATGTTTACATCCATCCGAAATTTTACAGTCTGACTTTTCCGGACCATGACACTAACATTGTGGCTGACAAACAAACTTCTGTAAATCACTTTTTCATCATCTAATGGCAATTCCTGGGAGGTCCTGGAAGCCTTAATTGGCCTGAGTGCAGTATTTGGGCAAAAATGCATGCGTGGATGAAATTCTAACGACCCATGATTATTAGTAGTCCATCAGAGACGAGCCTTTTGCAAACTCAAAATGCACCAAGCACTTCTTGGGAGAAACCACGGACGAATCTTCCGCACAAATACACCGCAAAAGGAAGCAGTGGGAAAAACATCAACTGTAAACATCCCCATAAAATTGCTGAACAAACAATGCAATTTCATTGAGAATACGCACCGATGGCTATTGTTAGAGTTTTTGGAACAAACAAGGAGACTGCATTCATTCTCGTCGCCAGTTTTCCCATTGTTCCTTTCTTAAGAATGACTCGATTAACGTCCTTATCCATAAGACGATTCGATCAATTTGGATGTAGGGCAAAGAAGACAAGGAGATACATGCAGTGTGTTTTCCGGCAATTTTTTTCCATCTTCAGTTCTATGCATTCGGAAATTAGCAATTGAATTCGTTTAGTGAAAAACTAATTGCCCATAGCGCATTGATCCATCACATTATAATAGATGCAATGCTCCAGAATCTTCCCCGCTCAAAATGTGCACATATGGTATACCTTTGACCTATACTGTAAGAGAACTTTCCAATGATGGCTGTAGAAATTGTTCATTTGGTGTTTTTCAAAGCCAGGTTAGCTCTGTCTAGGTTGCAGCAAATTTAACCAAACCTAACCTGGATTGAGCTACCTTCACTTAAAACACCAAAATGAGAAAGCAAGGTTACTACAATAACAATGTCAACAGTCAACTCGCATATCATTGAACTCTTCTTTTTCAAGTCAAATTCAGTAACATATGTGCAAATTGATCTAACTGTTGTTGAAAAACACCAAACATACAAACACTGTTATAAAAATGAATAATAGCTGAGATATATCATGAGAATTTACTCACAAAGTCGAGTTCAAAAACATATCACATGTGCAAATTGACCTAACTGTTGTTCAAAAAATCACAAACATAAAACCATTGTTGCAAAACTAACAATAGTTGATATACACGTAAAATCCGAATCTACTCATCGAGTAGAGTACGATGAAAAATATAATATGTCCACATTTGGAGCAGGGAAGATAATGGAGTATAGCCAAAACAAATGTCAGCACTCAAGGATAGGGAATTTGGTTAAAATGACTTCCAAATAATTTATGAAAGACAGACAGGCAATGCTACTGTCAAGTAAAATGAAACATTGTCAAAATGGGATTTAAAAAACAGTGGTAAATTTACAACCGAAAACAATCTTACAGTAGATAATAATCAGTATTACTATACATGTACGTTACCAACTAAATAAGCACATTTCATTTTTGTCATTGTCAATTTCTGACTAACGGTAGGTGTTAACGTAATTTTCTTTTTTGTGCATGGTCTTGGATGTCCCAAGGTTAATTATACGCTTTTATAAAAGCTTCAATGTACTGGTAAAAAATTCCAGAAATTTTGGGTTTCAGCAACTCTAATGATAGGTTTTACATCATTAACATCATTGTTGCGTTCGGAAATTAGTTCCTGACTAGCAGATTGTGCATTATTAAAGTTTGAAAGCACATCCGCCATTTTTTCAGCATTGCAATATGGCTGCCAGAATACAACCTTTTGATTAGGTCGATTTTAGATGGAATCAACCAAATGCATTTAACATTTGATGAATTTTCAGACTGATCTGATGTACAAAAACAAACGTGATACACTGATTTGATATCAGAACATACACTTTCATTTACATTTAATTAAAATGTTGTTTAATTGTTTGTTGTTCATTCCCTCGATGGCTTAGGTTACTGAAATGTGTTTTGATGGCTTCATAAACCACAAACCATTTATTTAACTTTCGTCAATTTACATTTCATTCTCGAAGATGTTTGTCATGATTTGTTTATTTGATGAGGCATGGAACATGATCTTTTCATATTTGCTTTGAGTAATGCATATTACTTATTTTTCCGTGTTTGCTTATTCACGTACATGTACTTATTTTTCGTGTAGGCTAAGGTTCGGCCGAATTATCAATTTCATTTGATTTATACTGCTCGTCCTGAAATTAATCACATTTTCGAGAAAGTGATATGAATGTTTTCTGCGCAATATGTCTTGAAGAACATATTAATTTACTTCCTTTTATTTAATTTCATGCAATTTTGCATACCTAGAGCATTGGTAAATTCGACATTTTAGCAATAGCACATTTCCTATAACTGCACATTGGTTTCAAAAACTGCCTTAAACGTCATTGAATTAATCTGGCAAATATAATATTGCCATTTTTATCATAAAAGACTGTAATAACCCTTTTTAAATCAGTCTGGGCTTTAGCCTCCAATTATTTGTACCTGCAAGGCAATTTCATTGATTTATTATTTTTTTCGGTTTAAAGCTTGATTTCCCTTGGGTCTCTGCTGATTTCCTTTTCGATGCAACAAACTTCCTTACGATTCACCGTGATGTTGCAGATTTATTGTGCAAACGGTTCGCCTGATTTTCATCAACTTTGCATTTCAAAGCATTCCTTATCTTTACTATATTCTTGCTAGCACTGCTTAGCTGATATCGCAACAAGATGTGGTACATGCGTTTCAACTTTCAAGACTGGATATACAACATGTACATGTACTAGCAATATCCCTAGCAATGTGGTGAAAAGTTTACAACTCACATATTGAGCTTTACCATTAACATACATGTAGGTTACTAGAGGGTGCATTTCAATATTAATTTACTTCCTTTCATTTTACTTTCATGCAATTTTGCATATCAAGAACAATGCTAAATTCGACATTTCAACAACAGCACATTTCCTATGACTGGGCATTGGTTTCAAAATATGCTAATGCCTTAAACGTCATTGAATAAATCCAAATAATGCAAATAGTTATGTTTTCAACAATTTTTTATACTATGCACGATGAAAGGTCAGAGTTGACTGCTCATTATCAGATGCTCTGCAGGAATCAAGTAGCATGTCACTGCTTCGTTCACCTCCATGCAAAACAAACAATCACAATGTATTTGCAATCACCACTGATAATGGGGCAACCGGAAGTGGGCTTCTATAAGGGCGTGCACTGTAAAAACATAGTCTTATCTTCAGTACATTTTTGTGTCTGAAAATGTTAGTTTCCTCCCATTTTTGAGAAGTAAGTCTGATTATATGACTTTAAGCATTTTAA
>JAQFYZ010004359.1:0-11248 GCA_034695085.1 Cylindroiulus punctatus | reverse complement strand
AAATTGGCCCAAATCGATACTTAAGTCGTGGCTCAGACTCAAGTATGGTCGATTTGGGCAGCGGTGGTACGGGCCTTTGTAATTTCACTAGGGACATCTGGGTCTTGTTTTCGAGTGGTGCATTATGGAACTTAAAGCTTTGATGTCAACTTTGAAGCGCTTCCACATATATCCCCATGAGGATTTCGGATTGCACCTGTTCCTGGTACCCAAGCACCAGTTTGGAACGCTAACATGGCGCACACGTCGTTCGACGTTTTTCCAGGTAATTTTTTCATGTTTTCCGATCAATTTATGCTCAAACGACGGCGAATTTAACTGTTTCAGAAACGGCGTTATCTAGGGCTCGTCGCAGGTAACATAGCGAACGCTAATATTCGACGATACGCAATATCTCACCAATGCAAAGGTTATGCGTCTGCTGTATGCGAGTGATCCTGCTTGTCGTATGTTTGTTATTCGTCTGACTTTACAAGCAAAACGATTCCGAAATTTGATTTCACGCCACGTACAATTTGAGATCACAACCATGTAAGTGACATTGTTATAAAAACAAGGGCGAATCATGGAAACGTCAGGCTACTACTCCTGATAATACTACGGTTCATGGCATTGGCATTTGTCTGGAAGATGCCTTCAATAACCAGGAATATTCCAACCTGTTTGATAAGGTCTAATGCTTCATTAGCACAGGCAATTTTTACCCACGCTCGGAGGAATTTTTTTCCTTTGATGTAGGTAAACCTTGGGCAAGGTTGGGCAAAAACCTCCATAAGAAGAAAAAGTTGCATGTGTGAATGAAGCATAATAGGCTCGAGGTGGTGAACAAAATGGCTCGTTTTGCTTTTCCAGGCACCGTATCGGTTCTGGACAACCAGACGGTGATGGCCGTGCAGTCTTTGTTGGAGTCTCAGGCGGCTGCTGCCGTGGACAGCACGTCCGGGGCGTCCATCCTGGAGTCGGTGATAAACGCCAGCCTGGACGAAGACGATGTGTTTCAGTGCGGTAAATGCAAGAAGCAGTTCAGTTCGCTGATGGTGTTCGTGAATCACAAGCGGGAGCCCTGTATGCCACTGAGCGGCGGTTTGACGGCCACCAGCATTTCCGGCTCGGCGACGATGACCATGGATGCGGCTTCGGCACATTCCATGAACGTGGGCTGCTCTTCCATTCCCACGACGATTTCATTTAACCCCAGCGGCGAGTTGGAAGTCCCCCAGTCTCTTCATCAATCGGTAGGAGCTGTTTCGCTGTCAGATATGAACGTTTCATAGCAGTGTGTTGAGGCATGAGCAAAAGTCTGATTCGCCATATTTTGCTCAGGTTTCGGCCGCCTACACGACAGTCTCGTCATCGTCGCTGCCTCAAGTGGTGCTGAACGAAGCGGATCTGCTGTCATTGACCGCCCTGGATCATCAAACTTTGACCATTCCGGTGCATTCGACGTCGGGGGCCGCATCGTACCTGACCCAGTTGACTCAAGTGGCGACGCATCCTCCGTTGTCCGCCGCGCAACCAGTGATGGTTCCCATCCAGGTGAGTTTCGAAAACAGGCTGAACTGTAGCAGAGCAACACCTCGTCTATTCCACCGGACGAACGGATAAACAGGCATGAAATGAAATGCTGAACTTAATTTACTTCACATTTGTGCTGCAACCAACAGTTTTGGGTTAGTAAGGTTAGGTCAAGGGGGATATATCAGTTGCAGCGTCATGTTGGGAGGATTGTTCCTGTGAGGTCGCTCTGCTATATCTTTGCCCAAAAATGCTCCCCCATCACGTGTCACATAGCGATACAACTTGTATTTTTACTTTTCGTCAACAGAGCAGCTCGATCGGATCTTGCAACATGGGCAACGCGGCGATATTCACGATGGCTGCTGTGAAGACGATGCCCCTGTTGGCTAAGGCCCTATCCAACAGCAGAATGGAATGCGGCGTGGGGGATGGCCTAACCATGCAGCTAAACGGCAGCATGGACAGCTGCAGTTCCCGGATCAACGTTGTGGAGAGCAAAGAAAAAAGTGAGCTATGCAAGCATTTGCAAGATGAGGCCCCCATCACGTACAGCATCATTGCTGAAATGCAACCGTCAGCCCCTGGGGAGAGCGCGGCTGATGTGGTGCTAACGGCCAGTGGTGATGAGACCGTGATACACGAGATAGTGCCGGTGACCAAATCGAGGAAGCGCGGAAAGACGTCGGGCTCAAAGGCGGATGCAGCAGCGAAGAAGGTTGGTTACCTTGCACATTATGCTATTGTCTGGCAAACGATTATAATTTCTGTGGTAATAATAATAATCTGGGAAAATTCAGCACATGACAATTTTCAATGTTTTTGTTGTTTTCATTAACAGAATATAATTTGAAATGATATTTTCTACGCAATTAATCTTACCACATATCTGGATTGAATTAAAAAACTGCGTTGTTAGAAAATAACTAAGAAAAAAAAATCTGACAAATTGAAAAATCGAAATCCATAAATTATAGGGCAAAATTTGATACATGCACACATTCAGTGTTTTTATTGTTTTCATTAACGGAATTTGATTCAAAATTATACGCGCTGTACAATCTAAAAATGTTAGGGAAAAGTTTAGTGCAGGAACATTTTCGGTGTTTTTACTGTTTTCATTAACGGAATTTTATTCAGGGTGTTTTGTACTATGAATGTAATCTCACCGCATGTCTGTATTTCCCACTTTCAGGTCAACAAACTGCAGTGCTTATATTGCGACAAAGGTTTCGCGAAGAACTTTGACCTGCAGCAGCACATTCGGGCTCACACAGGTGTGATTTCAGCGCAACATTCAAATATATATGTTATGTATACAAATCGAATGTATATTTGAGTTGAATTTTTTCCTCACAGGTGAAAAACCATTCCAGTGCATAGTTTGCGGCAGAGCGTTCGCCCAGAAGTCGAACGTCAAGAAACACATGCAAACACACAAGGTTGGTAAGCACCCATCCATGAGTATAACCTTTTATCCTTCGAAAGCAACGTGCGGTTCGTTCGGCTCGCTGATCTCTTTTTCCACGCTTTAGGTTTGGCCCAACGGCATCTCGAACACCCTGCGTGCCGTTAACGTTCGCTCCGGCAGCGCCTCTGTCGGTCAAGACAGCGACGTAGGAGAAACCAGCGTTGAGCTGCAGCCTGTAGCCTTGCAGGAGCTGCCAGAAACGCCTTTTGTGGATGAAGTGGCTGTGAAGGAGCAAAACGAAAAAGTGAGTGGTTTACCGAATTGAGACGGTCAAATGAAAAACGCGGTGCTGCAATTATCACTAAACTGACTTTCGATCCAGGAGAATTCCCACACATCGGCAAGCGACGAAAACTGCAAGGAGCCGCCGGTGGTCGTTGACAGCTCGTACATCTGCCAGTTCTGCAACCAGTCTTTCAAGACGTACTGCCACCTGAAGACCCACTTGAAGGAGCACAAGAACGAGCAGGTGAGCATGGCCGGTTGTGAAAACTTTTTGTTTGCTAATGTCGCATTCCGATCATCTTCGTCGCCTCTTCCGCCCTCAGGTGTACAAGTGCATTCTGAAGAACTGCGGCCAGGTCTTCCAGGAGCTGGACACCTTCCTGGAGCACACGAAGGCACACGAGACGGAGATGAGCTACTGGTGCCACGTCTGCTCCAAGCTGTTCCGCTCGCTGTACGACCTTGGCGTCCACCAGTACTCGCACAGCATGTTCCCCGAGCACGAGCCGAAGCCCCGGGAGACGAAGTGAGTCCTCGGGTTTTCAAATTCGATCGGAGTTTTGAGTCTCGGATTAATTGCAAGCCGTCACCAGGTTTTACCACTGCACACGGTGCATGAACAAGTACTCCACCCCAGCGGCGCTGGAGCGACACATGGAGACCACCAGCCACAGCTTCGAGTGCCAGCACTGCAAGAAGGTGTTTCCGTCCGAGCGCTACCTGAGGCGCCACCTGCCCACGCACTGCTCCCAGAGCCTGCACATGTGCTCGGTCTGCCTCAAGGGGTTCAAGACCGAGCACTATCTCAGGATGCACTTGCTCATCCACAGGTAAGAACAGGAGTTTGGGAGCGCTTGAAATACTGGATCAACGTCGAAACATGATGCGCCAGTTTGACGAGGCAGAATTTTCACTTTTTCGTTTCAGCGGCGACAAGCCCTTCCAGTGCCAGCAGTGCCAGGCCTCGTTCAACCGCAAGGACAAGCTGAAGCGGCACATGCTGATCCACGAGACGGTCAAACGGTACAAGTGTCCCTTCCGCGCCCACTCCGGCTGCATGAAGGAGTTTCACCGGCCGGACAAGCTGAAGGCCCACGTGATAACTCACAGCGGTGCCCGTCCATTCAAGGTAAGATCCTCGGTCCGCTTTCTCGCGCCCAAAATCTGTTTCACCAAACTTTCTTTCCCCCCCGCTTCCAGTGCCGCCAGTGCAACCGGGCCTTCAGCCGGCGCGCGCACCTCCGAGAGCACCAGCAGCTGCACAACGAGACTGCAGACTGCAAGTTCAGTTGCTTGACCTGCGGGAATGTAAGTGGTGGAGAATAATGGCCGCTTTAACAAAAGACATACGTTCTTTCCTACTTTTCGTTTGTGAAGGCGTTAAATCGAATTTCTTGGTCCGGCTGACCCGTCTTAATTTTGGTCGCCGTTTAGGGTTTCCTCGACGAAGCCAGGCTGAAGGAACACGCCTGCGACCTGGCCCCTGCGCCGACCGCCAAGAGGCGGCGCACGCCTCGCGCCACCAGGAGCCGCAGGGCTGGCAGCCGGACGTCGCCCCGCAAGACGAAAGCGCGAAGTGCCAAGAGCGCGCCCGCGGCGCTCCCGCAGGAAGAAGAGGGCTGCGAGTCGCAGAAGAAGCTGGTCATCTTGGAGGTGGATATGCCCGGCGAGGGCACGGACGCGGTCAACGAACCCCGGAGCAGCCAGATGTCGTCGAACCAGCTGTGCGAGCTTCGGCTCAGCATCGCCCTGGACGACCCCCTGAATTCCTATGAGGCGCAGGGCGACCACCAGGAGACGGCGGATGCCGCAGACAACCACCAGCGGAGCACGTACGCGGACTTCGGCACGCTGCCGGGCGACCTGCTGCTGGACAACGTGTCTGCGCAGGAGCCGGGCTCGCTGTGCGCCATGGTCGTCAACGGGCAGAACGTGCTGCTGACCCTCTCCAACGTGATGGACGCCGCGGCGCCCGGCGGCGACATGGTTTCTCACCTGACGGAAATATAGCCGCCCGCGAAGAAATGGGTTGCCGGATGGTCGGAGTGGACAGTGCCCAGCAGGCTGGATTGGAGGGTCGGATTCCAGCATGCGAGATCGTAGGCTGACTCACATGACTTTCTCTTCAGAAATTGTTTTGAGTTCAGGGGAGTGTAGCACTGTCTGCTAAAAAGCAAGCCCGTTGCTCCTATTGCGATTATGTTGCATCAGCACAAAACGTGGTAAGCTACATTAGCAGCACGCGCAAGTGCTTTTTGGACATGTTATTATGCGCGCTCCACTTTGGCCACTATGTTTTCTCAATGTATACTCTCACAAATTCACTAATAGTTTTTGTGAATTTTGCAGGTTCAGAAATGAGCAACTAGGTGGCATGACATGTCCAGTGAGTTGAGTCCGTACGAACCACCACCACTTTTTTCACTACTTTAGTGAAATTACGAGAGTACAGATCGAGAAAATATAGCGGCCAAAGTGAAGTGAGTATAATAAGATGGCCGAAATGTACTCGCGTGAGCTGCTAATGTCGCTTACTACGCTTTGCACTGATGAAACAATCGCAATCGGAGCAATTGGCTGGTTATTTTGGCAGATGTCCGGTGCTCCACCTGGAGATTTGCACGCATGCAGCTTTGCAATTTATGCGAAATAGATCTGAGAATGTATGGGCCACATCTGAAATTATATTAATTTCGGAGCGTGCTATGTTGTAAATACAGTCGTGCGCGGACAGGATGATGGAAATGAAATTGATAATGATGCGTTCAAGGCTTATGTCATCATCCGCTAAAATTCCTTTTTTATTATTTATTTGTTATACAATATTTACTTTTGAACGTTCTAATCAGAAAGATCGAAATCTGGAAAATAAAAACCTAGTGGATTTTTAAAATTCTACTCGGGCCTTATATGTTATGCATTTTATTATTATTGGAGTATTTTTATATTTATTTGACAAAATTCGGAACAATGACAGATTTTGACATCTGATAACTTTTTGTCGATTTCTAATTTGCTATGATGAGTGTATGAGATCACGCATCAACCCCCTACAGCATGGAGACGCAGCAGATAAATTTGTTGGTAATTATTGTTTCTTACGGTAATTCATGTTTGAAGATGCAGTGACTGGTTATATTGTGATTTCATGGTTTCTTACTTTCGTTCGTTTCAGCGGGTACGTCTCGTGCTTGATGGTCATCCGCTTATGCCGTAATGTAATTATGTTGTACATAAGTCGATTTTTTATAAACTTATTTGATACAACTGCGGAATTGTGTGTGGAAATAAACGAGCACACCAATTGACTGTTTCCAATGTTTTTCGTTAACATATTTTCGTACACATTTATTTTGAAATTTTTCAGGAAAAGATTGTGTCACTCTTTCAGTACGGGGGAACTGCGACCTCCTTTACTGCTCCTCTTGAATTTCGCCACGGCTAGCACGCTGGCCCTTTTGGCGAAGAACGGCAGCGGAGCCGGGTCGTAGAGGGCCCTCCATTCGGCTTCGATCCGGGAGTAAATTCCACCGGCGCACGGATGATGGTGATGCTGAAACGAGGAAATTCTGGAAGTTGGATCATTGCCATACAAGACTGGCTATCGTATCCAAGAAAACACCGGGTTGTCCTTACCGCAGTCACTCTTGTGGCCTCCCTGCCCGCTTTCCGGTCCGGCTCTGGCTCGGGCATACTGGAAATCCGGCTGATGATTTCCTGGAACCGCTGCTGCTCGTGCTCCCGCAGGATGTCGTGGTTGTGCCGCCTGGAGCGGGCGGTGTCCCACACGACCTCGGGAGCGGATCTGTCGATGCAATTTTAGCAGATTTTCACTTTTCCTTAATTGGCTTATTTTTCGATTTTCTGAATTTTGAATTTCGACGAATTTTTAACGACATAGCAGATTTCTGAGAATTTTACATGTGTCCGATATTTTTCAAATTTCTGGGATATTACAAATATCTAAATTTTACAAAAAAAAATGAAATTCATAAACTGCTAAGATGTCCTACATTTGTAAGAAAAATTGTTAAGAACATTACAAATTTCTAAGTATATGAAGTATATTGTACATATACAGAAAATTATTAGTAATTTTGAAAATTGTAAATTTCTAAGTATATTATCAAGTTGCGAACAATTTTGCAAGTTTCTAAAAATTATTTTCTCGTGAAGATACTCCCAATTTGTAAGAAAAATTGTTAAGAATATTGCCAAATCGGTAATGATTTTGCAAGTTTTTAACGATGTACTAGAATGTTATAAATGAGAATTTTACAAACTTTGCAAAAGCTGCTTTCCAAGACAAGTCTCCTATCAAAACATTCATATTCAATGAACTGAATATCTTTTCCAGCTATTCCCAAACAGATTTGCTAAAATTTTCAGATGTTTAAAGTGTTGTCCCAGAAAATATTACTTTTTCACAGCGTCTTTCTTCCTGGGTTCTGCCGCCCGATTCTCCGTACTGACTTCCTGGTCGTCGTCCGAGTCCTTGCCGCCCGACGTGGGACTCGACTCTCCACTGTCCTCGCCCGAGTCGCTCCCCGCTGAGGTCTCTTCCTCTGGAGGGCTCGGCTCGGTTTGGTCGTTGGCCGATCCTGGCATGTCCTCGCTTTCGCTAAATGGAGCTTCTTTGGAACCGTCTTCTTCAAGTACCTCTGGACTGTTAACATTTTTTTTTTCAAATATTTGTTTAAGCCTGTTTGAACGCACGATAGACGTTGATGATTGTCCTACCATTCTGCTTCTATCTTGTGACAGATCAGCTCCCGGTGTTGCAGCAGGTCCTGGTAGACTCCCCGGAGCAGCGGATCCTTCGGATTGATCACGTGTTCCCTCATCTTGCATCCCTGTAATGTGCATAATGATGAAGTTGAAGCATTTTGGAGGGGTGAGTTAGTTTTCAAAGCTTTTCACAAAGTTTGAGGTTTTTTGTAACAAATTCTTTCCTTGTTCAGTTTTTCCCATGGATCGAATCGACATGCTGGTTTCATGCAGCAAGGGTAAAGCCCAATGGGCACTGTGGCGTTGCGGTCCGGGTCGTGCGGGTACTGCGCCGCATCTGGGTGGTAAGGGCACTGCCCTATCTGGCTGCAGGCCACCGTCTCCTTGCACTTTTCGCACTCCAGGAAGTGGATCTGGCCCCACAGGACCCAGTAGACCCTGCGCCACGAGCGGCACTGGAAATACATGTCCTGAAGGTACTTGTTGATGTTCCAGTTTTCGTCCCTGCGTAGGAAACCAGATAATATTTTATTTTTTAGACCGTGTTTTTTTTTCCATTTTTACAAATCTAGTATGCTTTTTCCGTGTCTTTTACATGTTCATGTATGTATTATTTTACAAATTTCCAAGAATATTGCAAGAAGCATTGCAAGTTTCGGAAAATATTTTTTGATTTTTAGGACTTACAAATTTCTAAGAATGTCGGATATTTTTCAAGCTTATTAGATATTACAAATTTCCAAAATTCTCCAAACAATTTACAGATTTCGAATAATATTAACATATGTCTGAAATATTTTTACAAGTTTCTAGGAATTTATTTACTTTCTAAGATATTCTAAATTTATAAGAAAAACTACAAGTTTTCTGAAATATATCAGGTTTCTAAGAATGTTACATATGTTTTAAGAATTTGACAAATTTCCAACGACATTACAGATTTCTAAGAATTTTGAAATGTCTGATATTTTTTATGATTTTAGCATGTTTTGCAGGTTTTGACAGATCTGTGGAAATTGTGACCAAACATGGTTTTTCCTACTTCAAGAGTTGTTTCCAAACTTCCTGGTTTTTTCAAAATCTGTTAGTTATTTTTCCAATACTTTCGTTCTCATTGTTTCGTGTAAATTTTCCCTAATTTATTGAAATGTTTTCACACGATTTTCGCTCGTTGCTTTCAAAAAGTTAGCTCAGACCTTGTATGGCACGGCACCAGAACGCCGTGTTTGCCGACGGAAAAATGCCCCACGCTGCACTTTATCTTGAAGGTTGTTTGTGGCGTCAAAATCTTCTGACATGTTTTGCAAGAAAAGATTTTCTCGGCACTTTCGGGGCAGCCGAGCTCTGGATTGGTCCCGGGCTGGAGCAGCCGCTCTATGAGGTAGCGGAAGATTTTGCTGAAATTTTGCGCAAAAATTTCACATTTTTGGTGCGTATTTTCTTAGCAAGGCATGGTTGAAAAGTGCAGTGGTGCAGGAATGCAACTTGCCTTTTGATTCTGTCTTTCTTGTCTTTCAGCCCATCGGCGTCGTTGTGGTGGAACAGCTGCGCCATTTTCCTGACCGAGTTTTCACTCAAATTCAAGATGGCGTTGCCGTGGTGGGCGACCACCTTCTCCATATTCCTCTGGCAGAACTGGGCGCAGTCCTCCACCTGACTCTCCCATTTCTCCTTCTCCGCTTTCGATAGTACATCCAACACCGAAGATACGTCTGACAACGAAATTTGTAAATCAAATCAAAATTATGAATTCTAGTTCCACCGTGAAAAAGTTTCGAACATGTTTCTGGCTTTTAAATGCTAAATAAATTGTTTGCCTCGTACAGTGGTATGTTCACCATCATGTTGTTAGTTTTCAACTTTGTTACTCCTGCTGCATATTTATAAAAATAAACAAACTTAGCAACAAGTGTGATGTCAAGCGAACTCTTTAAATTCGGCAGCTTGGAATATTAATCATCAGTTTTCATTACTGTACTGCGGAAGCTATGACGATGAACACAAACAATATGACGGTGAATGTCATTCTACCAGCTAAACGATCTATTTGGCACTTTTGATCGTTTTTCAAAGCGTTTTTAAACACGTTCCGAAATGTCTTACACCGTGGCCGTAGGTGTTCAATTCCCTATTCAGAGAACATGACAATTTTTTGAAAAAAGCTTTGCGGCAATTTCCCAAAATGTTTTTTTCTTTATGAGAAGCTTGCTCAACATGCATTTGATTGGATTCTTTTTTAATATAAATTATCAAGCAACTTCTTCTGAACAACTGGATAAAAACCGATGGATTTTTGCCCAAATTTCAATACTTGGGTAGAAACCCCTCATTTGTCATCCAGTTTACCAAAAATAATATGCAAGATTTTTTTTTTTTTTTTTTTTTTTTTTTTTGAAATTGAGCTTGCAAGACTGAAGTTCCTCGTTCTTGGTTCAATTTGCACATTTCGCTTACCGATGTTGTTCAGCTTTTCATTCCTCGCTTTCAGGTTTTCCATAGCGAAGGCATATTTCTCGGTGAAGCCATCTTCCGCCATCTTGTAAACAATCCGTTGCCCCTGGTAACCGGCACGTGCATGCTACGACTACAGTTGATTGATGCCATCTGTATTTCACCAGGAGCTTAGCTAAGTAATTATTTTTTTTTTACTTTTTACTTGTCAGCAACTTTGGCTTTTATAGCCAAAATAAACTTTTCCAAATTCGTCGGCAAATGTTATAAAATTTTAGTTTGTCTGTAAAAGCCAATGTTGTTCACAAAATGAGTTGATTTCGGGCCCATTACATTCGTATCCTTCTGTAATTTCATATTGCCTCATAAAAATTGCCCAAAAGTAGCTCATTTTTCCACAATTTTGGCTTTTATAACCAATTTTCCTTATTTTTTATTTTTTTTTAACGTTTCTTTTGGCTGTAAATGCCAAAATTGTTGACAGAATGAGTTGATTTCGGGCCCTTTCCATTTGTATCGATCTGTACTTTCATATTGCTTCATAACAATGGCCCAAAAGTTGCTCATTGTTCCACAATTTTGGCTTTTATAGCCAATTTTCCTTATTTTTTTATGTTTTTTAACGTTTCTTTTGGCTGTAAATGCCAAAGTTGTTAACAGAATCAGTTGATTTCGGGCCCATTCCATTCGTATCGATCTGTACTTCCATAGTGCTTCATAACAATGGCCCAAAAGTTGCTCATTTTTCCACAATTTTGGCTTTTATAGCCAATTTTCCTTATTTTTTTATGTTTTTTTAACGTTTGTTTTGGCTGTAAATGCCAAAGTTGTTGACAGAATCAGTTGATTTCGGGCCCA
>JAQFYZ010004358.1:0-11249 GCA_034695085.1 Cylindroiulus punctatus | reverse complement strand
AACTTCTTGGGCGGCCTGTAATTAGGCTTGATGGTGGTCAGTGCCAGTGGGGGTGACCAGGGCGAAGGGGGGAAATAATTGGGAGGTTTTCATCAAAACCAAAAACAACTCATCTCATAATATCAAAACAAATACCGAAATGAGAATGGATGAAATTTGATTTAATTGCAATAAAATGCGCTCAAATATTTTAGAACGAATTATTTTGGAATATTGATGTCAGCGATGTAACAAATTAAATGATAACCTGAGCTTGTTTTGAAACCTCACTTAACGTAAAAAGGGTGAAATTCAAAATCATTGATATTTCGTAATCGATGAAAATGGTTGAATTTGAAAATAATTTAAATGGTTGGAATTAGAAACTAACTGGAAATAAGAAAATGGTTCAATTTGAAAATAATTTCAATGGTTGGAATTAGAAGCTAACTGGAAATATGAAAATGGTTCAATTTGAAAATAATTTAAATAATTTGAATTAGAAACTAACTGAAAATCTTATGCACGTAAAGTGGGAATCATCTGGAAAAGCTTGGCATTTCAGATTCAATGACAGTATGAGAATTTGAAAAGCATCGAAAATACATCTGTATTGGCTTTTCACAAACATTGAATAAGTGATAATTTAAAAATCAACAAAACATTTTGCAAATAATTTCGAAAGATTGTATGTAATAAAAAATTCATCGAAAATATTGGAATTTGAAAATCATTAAAAAGACTGCGTCTATAAAATCACTAAAATTAGCATTAGAATTTGGAAATCACTGTTCAGACTAATCCGTAAATGATCGAAAAGAATAGAATCAGAAAATCATTTAAAATGAAAAGATTGGCTTGGAGGAGTGGAATTCGGAAATCATGGAAAAGATCGAGTCGTATTTGAAACTCATTTGAAAAGATCTGAATTTAAAAATCAATGAAAAGATTTAAATTCAAAATTCATCAAAATGATTGGAATTACAAAGTCATGGAAATACCATCTGCAAATTCTATTAAATTAAGATTAGAATTTGCAAATCATTGAAAAGACTAATTTGTCAATGATCGAAAAGTTTAGACTTACATCATCATTTGAAAATATTGGTTTTGGAAATCACCGTAAAGATTTAAACGGAAAATCAGGAGAAGATTTAAATTTGGAATTTATTGATGAGCTTGGAATTAGAAAATCAGTTCTAACATTGTAAACTTCATTAACTTCATACGCGCACAAGACAAGTCGCAAAAACTGAATTATCATATATTTAAAGCTTATGATCCACCCCGTATATCCAACAGCGCATTCCCAAGTCTCAACAATTTTGATCAGTTCCAACAAATTCCTAAACCATGCGAACAGCAATAACAAACTTAACACGAGAATCAACGTGTCAAGCTCTGATCCATATTTGCATAAATTTGATGAGATTGGTTTGGCTTATCATTACGAATCCACCGCAGCGCCACCAGGGGCAGCTACGGCGCTCCTGTTGGCGGACCTGCGCGGTGGCGCCACCGAGCCTGTGGCGCTGAATATGAAAAGGAGCAGATTACAGGGTTGCCGCTGAGTTGGGGTTGCCCCCGAGGTCAACCTATCAGCCCAACAGGTAGCAAAAGTTTGAAGGTGCTTGTTAAAGATTGCGGTTAGCCAGCAATGGATCGGCCGGCCTCAAAAAACCGCGTCCAGGGTCTGAGCGGAGGAAAAACTATGCACGTGCTCACCCCCCTCACCAAAAAAGGAGGTTCCAGCAGACCAACGCCGCAACATGTTGCATATTTTTCATAAAAAAAAAATGCATCGCGGCTTCTATAAAATATGTCTGTGGGAAACGAGCGAACCGCAAGTCAAGTCAGCCAGAGGTTAAAACCGAGGTGGTTTTATCGCCACCCCTCGATTAGCGGCCATTATCGAGTTCCGATTAAGTCAATTAGCCAGGGGTATAGGTTCGGAAAACCGAATTACGCTTTATGGACGTCCCCCGCGCAAATCGCCCGTGGCTAAACGTGTCCGTCCTCAAATTTGCGAGATTCCAGTGCTGATAGGAGAGGGTTGGGGTGAAGCCCTCACCCCCCTCGAGACTCATATTTCATAATTCGAGGTGAATTTTGTGCCATTGAGCCTTAACCAGCCACGCATTAGAAATTTAGGGGCGTTGCATAAATGGCGTCCAAAGTGGAAATATGACCTGTATACATTATATCAGAACACAATGCCCAGAAGCAGCGCCTGACCTCACACTTGCTTTATTGGAGGAATGGATGGATGATCCCACAATCCACATTCCGTAATCCAGTGTAAAGTCGTCCCAAGAGTTGCGACTGTGCTGCGGCCCCTACACGGGCAAAATACAGGCAAACCTCGTTATAACGAACTAGCGTATAACGAATTACTGTTATAACGAGCAGTATTACCAAATCCCCGTCACAGCCTATACAGAAATAATGTTAATTTCTACTGTTATAACGAATTGGATAAAACGAATTATCGGTTATAACGAACAGATTTTCGAGGTCCCATGCACTAAAGTTACAGAACATCACTCGAAAAACACTCGCTAAACCCATTTATTAGCTCACAGAAGGTGCTGTCAAGATGGCATCGATCTGATGACAGACTTCCCGTTGAGAGACAGTCCCATTTGCGCGTGTATTTGCACAATCTTCAAAAACATATTATTTCAAATAACTTTTACTCGTAGGTGTGCAGGGTAGTTAAGTGTCTGAATGAAATTTAGAATTCAGACTTTTGACACTTTTGTACACATAGGAGAAATGTCGCCAAAGAAATAATAAACGATCTTCAATGACAGATTATTGCAAATAAATCACCACTGTGCCCTCAGAAAAGTTGTACAATATTGTACAAAAAAAAGTTATGCAAGTATAAATACAATTTATTTTTAAAACTCATATTTTTTCTGGCTACTGATATAACGAAAAAAGGTTTAAACGAACAAATTTTGGTGGACCCATGCAATTCGTTATAACGAGGTTCGCCTGTAATGTCAATTGAGGTGACAGTAGTGTCATGGTAGTGCCCACACAACGTAGTCAGTTTTATCTGCTCAGAATTACAGAGTACAGAGACGCACAACCTTTCTTACTCTCCCTGTGGTGGTCACTTGCATATGGAATTGTGCATGTGGAAGTAAGGGGCAGCAGTAAATTAGTTTTAAACAGCTAAGCAGATCTGCATTTTACCCCTGAAAAGCAGTTTATTTCGCTCTGCTAATCCGTTTTTGTTTGCCCTCAACAACAACATGGAGAAAACAATAAAACGAGCAGCTTGTGGTCAACAACAACGAGCGCAATTGGGATATCCCAGGCAGTTTCACAAGGATTTCGCCGACGCGCTTCAAATCCTTGGAAATGGTTAAGAATAGAATAAAAAAGATTGTTTGTTTGTTGTCCTCTTCGAGGGGGTTGGGGTCACCTAAATCCAACTCGTTATGGTGCTTTATCCCTTTTTTAATGCAGAAGTTTATGCTCGAGCTTGCAGGATTAAGGGACGTATAAAAACTTCCTGTTTTAACTCTCGCAAAATTTATAGACCTCAAGGAGAATTTTAAATAACGTCACAAACAACATTAGAACAAGGGGTTAACCACTTGTGAAGTCGAGCATGTTGTTGAAGTCATACTGAAGTCATAAAATTCCCCCTGAAGTCATTGTAGAATGGGGCGAAGTTACGCCTGAAGTTAAGGCCCATCGAAAGTGATTTTTTGCAATTGAATTTTGATAATTTTGGACAGATATGATAATTTCAAATGAAACTAAATGTTTTAATTCAAAGTTTATATCGATAGTAAGTTCCTGCGCTATATAAAATGAAAAGACATTTCGTTTTTAGAATTTTTCCAGATATTCTTTATTTTGATAACGACAGTAAAATCTCTTATATTCCCATCTAAGACGGCAGGTGCTGCCAGCTATCGCCCATAAAGCAAAATAAAAGGTCAAACGTAGAATTATCGTTTTTATTAGTATAATATAGATTTCCATAAGTTGTCAAGAACACATCCCAAAAAACGCGAGTCCCTGTTAATGTTTACACAAAAATTATTTTAATACGTTGATCAGGAAAGGAGAAATTGTATTTGTAATTTTATGCAGGGTGTCCCCAAAGTCACAACGCACTTTCAATGGACCTTAACAACACCTAATGTACAGTGCACGAATAATAGTTTTGAATTATAATTACCACGTTTTCCAGTCGAAGCATCATTTTGGAGTATTGGTGTTATAATCGACAAATTCCGTGGTTAGTAAGTCATGGGGCTGCGTGACTTTAATATGCGGTACGATATAACTCAGTGGGCATGTGTCGCCCTCCCGCGGCTTTTACGACTGACCTCTGACCCGGTTGACCAGCGAATTTTAACGGCGACAGATGACAACGTTTTACCTGCGCAAATTGAAATAACGCGAATTTCTGCTTTTTTATGTTCGCTCGTAAATCAACCGATTTGGCTTTTTGCGAAAATTATCAAAAGGCTTCTTAATCCCCACGCACGAAACGCTAAAAGGCGACACCGACCACAACAACCATCAAAATCTTGTTTAATACGGCTGCGGTCCGAAATTCATATTTTTGGTTTCTCGAACCAGGTGAAAATGTTGAGTGCCAACAGACCTCTCATCCCTTTTTGCAAAAATTAATGTCCGTAATAGAAAGGCAGCACAACGTTTGCATATATCCTTTTTGCACACTTAATATAGCAATATCATTGCATATGCTTTGGACTTTGAACATGTTATCTGACTACCTGTTTATATGGCGACAAATAAATCACAATCACATGTATGGCCTGAACACCTTTCGTCTCCTCATCACCAATGATTGTGCTCTACACGCGTAAATAAAATTATTTTCAACGATGAAGTTAAAAATGACTGGAAATATATTTAACGTTGGAATTAAAAATAAGTGGACATATTTTGAATGAAGTTGTCAGTTTCCCTTTTCATTTACAGTGTATTCATCCTTTTCATTTAATTTTTTTTTATTTTGATGTCCCCATAACCTAACCTAACTTAAAAAAGGCTAAAATGTTTTTTTAACAGCCCAACCATAAGGCAATCACTGCCAGCCTACGAGTCGTTAGGGGAAGCCCACTTTCTCATAGTGCTTTGTGATTTATTTGTCGCCACAAGGTACATGTAGCATAAATGTTAACATTAAATGCTCAGCATTACATGTATGCCTACCAGTACACAACTACATGTATGACAGCAACAAATATAATATAGTATATTGATAATTACGTTGAATTTCCCTGAATTTTCAAAATAAATTACTTTTTTTTTTTACAGAAACAAACATTTTTGTATAAATTCATCGAATATTCCCGGATAACATACATGTAGCCCATTTACGATAGACAAACTGTTTATCCGCACTGTACTCTTTATGGGTTTGGCTTACAGGTAAAAGCAACGTGCATGTGCATGTACAGTATGTCCCAAAATACCCCGAACAGAATGCAGCAGTATAAAAACAACAATTTCATTCTAAAATTTTAGTGTAAATGTAAAACAAATGCTGACTGACCCTTTAAAACCAGAAATGATGAAATTCCGTTCATTTATTGGATTCACCAAGAGGAAAACATAAGCAAAACAGTCGTAAATTATGCATGAGGTCAAGCAGTTGAAAATTGCCGTCATTTGCAGTGAGTGTCAAATGCAAAAGTGGACGCGGGCTGAGGTCTTCTGGGGCAACCCTTAATTCAAAATGCATTTTTCTGCTTTTATGAAAACGTAAACCTCGTGGGAAACTCCAGCCAATCTTGCAACCTGTTGACCTCTGACCATAAACTACATTTGGAAAAGACAAAACCCGCGGCGTGCTTTTCCAGCGAGAGCACTGGCCCAAAAAATGCAAAAAAAAAAACGGATCGGAACAACACGAATAATAATTATAATGCCTAATAATAAAGAATATCGCAGTCAGCTGCTGGAGAAATGTGCTTAAAAAACGAGCCAAAAGCAAGTTGTAAAAAGCTGAAAGCCTGGGCGTGGGGGGTGGGAATATGGCTCCGCTGGACATCGGAAAACTGGATGAAGAGGTTTTAAATACCATTTAAAAGTTATAAGTTAGCCACTGCCCCATGGGGTATACACGGACGAGAAAAGCTCGCCTTAACCCTTCAACTCCTTCGGCGAATTTATCATCGAAAAGGAGCGAGGTGCATGAGAACGAAACCCGCAGTTTTTTAATTTTTATTATTTTTTTTTACATTTTTTTTAAAACGCTGGCCCATTCCACATGCTATACATCACATTGGAATCTCCTAAAATGGCAAAGCGCTCCGGCCATTGGCCCCCACTGCGTACGTCTTGTCTTCCCAAAATCCCCGCATTCCGACGACCAGGCTAGGCATGACCGAAGGGTCGTCCATAAAAAAGCTTAATGACCCACTGGAAACACGAATAAAAACCCGGATAAAATTGGTCCCATTTTTATATAAAGGCAGAAAATTGAAGATTTGTAATTAGTTTTTGTCAATAATAATTATCTGAGAAACTTTATAAATTTGAGTACTGATGTATGGGTCTGCAATTTGGGGTCCAGCTTTTCAAAAAAAAAATCATTTGTCATAAGTATTTCTACAAAATTCCTTTCGAAATTACATTGAAATGCATTTAGCGTTATAAAATATAATCTTTGTCTAAAATAATTATCTGACAAACTTTATAAATTTGAGTATTGATGTATGGGTCTGCAATTTGGGGTCCAGCTTTTTAAAAAAAATTCATTTGTCATAAGTATTTCTACAAAATTCCTTTCGAAATTACATTGAAATGCATTTAACGTAACAAAATATACTCTTTGTCTAAAATAATTCTCTGAGAAACTCTATAAATTTGAGTACTGATGTATGGGCCTGCAATTTGGGGTCCAGCCTTTGAAAAAAAAAATCATTTGTCATAAGTATTTTTACAAAATTCCTTTCGAAATTACGTTGAAATGCATTTAGCGTAACAAAATATAATCCTTGTCTAAAATAATTATCTGAGAAACTTTATAAATTTGAGTATTCATGTATAGGCCTGCAATTTGGGGTCCAGCTCTAAAAAAATCATTTGTCATAAGTATTTCTACAAAATTCCTTTCGAAATTACATTGAAACGCATTTAGCGTTACAAAATATATTTTGCTGTGTATGTTTGCTATAAATTCTTCTGAAAAATGTCTTCAGGAGATGACACTGAAATTAATTACTTCAGTTCTTCATTTTTGTCTACGGTGTTTCTGTTATTATTATTTAAAGAAAGTATACTCAGCTTTTCTAGCTAATGAGCTAAATGAAAGCTAAATGCAATGCATTTCGATAAATACAATGTAGAAAATACAATGACGTTGATCAAGTTTTCTAAAAAAAAGCATAGGTATTTAACTATTCATCACGACTTCCTTCATTATTATCAATTCTGAAACAATATTTGAATGGCATTTAAATTTATGAAAGCATGCTATAAACAAATCTCTGGTAGTTTGTTTTACATGTTTGCTCTAAAAATTTATTTGCTCGTTATATTCCCGGAAAAAATACCAGGAAAACACACTAATTTTTTCATTGATTTTAGTTCCATTGTTCGCCTAAGGTCCAACTTATGAAACATTGGATCCACCACTTGACAGCAATTTAATTTTTCACCCACCCCTGTACAACTCCCAAAATGGCGGTAGTTCAATTTGTGGTAGTGCAGGGTAGATATAAATTAATTTGGCAGAGGTGATTAAAGGGTTAGCCTGGGCATTTGGGTGGAGATTTTGTGTTATTTATTTTGTGGGAAACCGAAGAGTTTTAGCCAAAGACGGGTTCGGGTCAGCCTTTAAACTGAATTTAATGCGCACACGATTCCACAATTATTACCAAGTTTTTATAAATTTACAAAAAAAATACAGCCTTGGCAGTCGTTACTTAGGTTCCCACCATTAAACAGCAGTACAGCGACACATAGTCTAATTCGGGCGAATATTATTATTATCAAAAAACTCGTTTTCGAATAAATTACAAGCGAGGGAGATGCTCAGTGGTAGACCATTAAATTAGGCAATACACATGAAAATACCAACATTTTTAATTTAATACTCTCTCATTTCCCCTCCTCTTTCGCTCTCAACTTAAATTATTACGGCGTTTCAGGAGGAATTTTTTTTACGGACCAAATTTTCCCGCATTCCGAGCCAGTCTCGAATTAAAAATCGAGTTTCGAAGCTCGTTTCTTATAAAAAACAAAAAATTTGGATTAAGGTACGGCGCGGGGGACGTGCATAAAAGACGATATAATCGAGGCTTGCTAATCACCGATTAAAAATTAATTTCAAATATTCAATTATGGCATTTTTTACAATCAAGTCAAAAATGTAGTTTCAGGAGTAAAGCCGTTAGGAGAAACCAACTTTCTGATAGTTCTTCAGTTCCTTCATCAATACCTTAATTTACCACACAGTATTTTCGATAGAAATGTGGGAGAAATTACATTGTTTTGGTTATACATGTAATTTCTATGTAAAGCTTGCTCAATTCTAACTTTCTTCGTCAATAACAAATGTCATCATTAATGGGGTGAGGGCCATTTGTGATTACAATACTTGAGCACCCTAACTATGATGACAAAACGTAATAAATGTACTAAATGCACGAAATGTTAACATTCCAACCTTAATAGTCTGGCATTCAAGAATGACACCTATTCCAGCTGCGGTAGTTATTGTTTTACAGTATGTTATTCTGCACAACCTAACCTTACCTAACCTAAAAACGTTGATTTTAAATCTAAATTATTATTAAAATCATTATTAACAAATTATCAAAAAAGCTTTATTAGGGGTTTACACTAAGTCCCTGAGTTCTTTGTATCTAATAAAGTATCATGCAGAAAACTGTTTTGTTTGATACCTTCCTTGTAAACATTTTTTCACCATGGTGTTCAAGCCTCAAAAATGAGTGTTAATAAAAAAAAATTGCAAAAATAATAAATAAATCGAGAATTTTTTTCGTTATTTTTGCATTTTTTTTTATAGAAACACTTATTTTTGATGCTTGAAAACCATGATAAAAAACTTTACAAGGCAAACCATCAAACAAAACATTTATTTGCATGATATCTTGGCCCATAGGTTGTCCTGGGTTCCCTTAAGGGAAGCCCACCTAGCCTGCGTTCTATATGTCGGAGCAGGGACTGTAGTGTAGTACAGCCAAGGTTCCCCTCTCAAACATATCAACAAAGTTGGGGTTGGACCAACAACGGTCTCATGATTCCAGGCGGCCAATGCACTGGCTGAAGCCCGGACAGTCACCATTGGTCAGCTCAAAAATGCGAATTTGTGTGTCCAGGAGAGCGTGCACTGTCCGCGTCAGATCGCGCGATGTTATCGCCCCCGAGTGACGGTGACACGCAGCCCGAGGGATCAGGTCCTGATGGACATTATCTGTGGAAAGACGGCAGTCCCACGAGGAGCAGTGGAAACAGGAGACAACATGATGCATTGGGTGCAGAAAAAAAAAAAATAAATAAAAAAAAAAAATGGCCGTCGGGGTGGTCGACAAAGCGCGATAAAGCTACGGCGCTTTTATCGCTGGCTGTCGAAGCCGCCCCCACCATGGCGAGGAAGCAAAAACACAAAAACAGCGTTTCGCTTACTGCAATCTGCCCGGTTTGGCAGAGAGTGCTTTTGGGTTTCCATTTCCACTGCAATTGCATTTCTGGTGGGCCCCCCCTGGACCCCCCACCCACCTGCGCCGACATTATCTGGAGTTGGTTGGTACTCTGGCACCGGATCCCCCGAGTTGAACTCATCACCGGGGCTGCTGCATTATTGATACGAGCCTGAAGCATGCAGTCATCCAAAACTGGAGACGAGATAAAACGGGGAAACTTTATATGACAAATTGAAAGGGCGGGCAGGGGGTGGGGGGAACAACTCCGCACTGCATCCTGGCTGCGTGGAAGTGTAGCTGGGTGGAGAGGGCGCTAATTGGCGCCAGGGAAGATGGAATACTAATCAGGAGCGTTCCAATATTACGTCATCACAAATCACAATGTGTCATCTCACCTGCTTCAGCCCCAAACATCACTTTCAACTCCACCCACATCATCTTACGTGGATTGAAAAGAATTTGAATTGACCAACAGTTGTATCAAAATGACACCATGAAATAGACGTTCAAGTATTATGTCACCAGAACTGTCCGGCTGTGGACTGGCTCAAACAATGATCCTACAACGAAAAATGGTGGCTAGAAAGCACAACGAAAGCGCGAAGGTTGCACCCTGTACGCGCACGATTTGGGCACTAGTCGTCCCAACGAGGGAACGGAAATTGACGTCATTGCTGACCAATAGGATGCAATCGCCTGTTTGCATTCATCCATTCAGGTCGCCGCAAACAGCGCCACTGAGCGGAAGCTGGTGAGAGGGAGGAGGTTGAAGTGGTGCCCACTGCCACAAAGCGCTTTAGCCAATAAGAGGTCAGCCTTGCAGTGGTCGGCCCAGGGTCGCACATGAGGCTTATTGGCTTGTTCGTGGCCCCCCGAGCATTAACTCCAAGGTTCCGAGCTCATGCATGCTTCGTCCACCACTGCAAGTATGGTTCTGGCAGCCATTTTCCTTTCTCCAACTATTATAGGTTCTGAATAGCCAGGACGAACGTATCGATAATTGTCCGATTGGTTGTCCAAATTTGCACCGTTTCGTCGGGACGACTATAAAGCGCTTTTCCTTTGCTTTCGCTTTTGCACAAACATTTCCATGATAGCTTGATTAGATCCAAAGAAATCACAGACGAAGTGTAAACCCAATAGGGCCATGTATAAGCATGCGTTGTCCTGGACACCTTAAGGCCGGCTGCAGACGAGCATTGTTTTACGGTGTGTTAACGCACGGTGACGCGGCATCCATTATCCAATGCAGACGTGCAGTCGATAAACGCGCGTTTTGCAGACGGATAATTGTGGCGCTTCTTCTACCAGCCTTCTTTAATGCAAGTGTAAGCTAAGGCGCTTTAGTGTATGGCCTTACAGGACGTGCGTTCTAGCAGAACAGTGAACACCCACGTAAAATCAACGACGCTGTGGTACTGCAGTCAGACCGCAGCCGCAGTCTGGCTGTGCATGCGGTCATTGACACTAATGTGTGTGTGTGTATTTGAGGGACACAATGCCTAAAAAGCAAAATTGGCAATAATGCCTAGGACGAACGCACGTCGAAAAAACGCTGCGTCCCCGCGTCAAAACACCGCTCGTCTGCAGCCGGCC
>JAQFYZ010004357.1:0-11249 GCA_034695085.1 Cylindroiulus punctatus | reverse complement strand
AATTTTGGTATATGTTCCATATATAAATAATATACTTAAAAAAATATATTTATCGCTTATTTTTTTTCCATATGGGAGGTAGCTGGTGATATGTGGAGTAAAAAATACTAATGAACAGGGGGGCGCAATTCACTCCTTAAACGTCATTTGCACGTTCTGTCTGTGGTATGGTACCAGCACATGATCATGAAGTACCTCCCATACACGCATGTGGAGAACCCCCATTATCTGTGCAACCGCTCCTGTGCTTTTTGAGGGATTGTACACAGCACCTCTTCTTCAAATGCAACTGTTCGCACACGTCTCCTTGCACCAACACCTTCAGGTCGCACTTGCAAGGTACCAGTTTCATGTAACAGGCGATCAACCGCCACAAATGTTGCACGATTGGGATGGCGCCGATCTGGGTACATCAGTCTGTACAGCCGCTCGTGCATTTCCTCTCGTTTCCCCATAAACGAGGTGCATATCGGCAAGTTCACCAACTGTAAATGGCTCTCCCATGTCTCACTCTGACCAAACACAACCTTTGGCACGTGCATTGCGTAACTATGGGTACCAGCGACCTGCTAACAGATAAGCACAGACAATAAGATGCGCTAGCCATGTTAAATTCCAAGCAAAAACGTGTGGTGAATGTCAACATGTGGTTGCACGTTTTTAATGATAAGGAGTGATTTGCGTTCCCCTATTCATTAGTATTTTTACTTCACATATATCCAGCTACCTACCCTGTCATTTTGGCCAATCCAGAATAGTACACCCTGTATTTGGATATATCCCACATCGCTCTATCTCATAGCGACCAAACCGCACGAATCCAAGAAGTGCAGTTCATTGTGTTTCTGTAGGAAGGTTTTATGTGAAAGTGAAATCTGACAAATGTCTGCTTAAAAGGGGCTAAGCTTTTCAATAAAACAGTTCAAAGTCTTGCCCATTTGTGGCGAGGGAAATGGCGGAAAACAAATCGATATTAAGAATGGAACAAGAAAATGCATCTGCCAGAAGCGCTCTCTGGTGAGCAGCATGGACGACTAAGGAATTCCTAACATAGCAGGAGTGCCGAAAAAAAGCTATTAATACAACAGCTGATTTTTTCTTCTCCCGCAGTGATTTTTTCTAATGCAATTAGTGTGGGGGCCTAAACGTATTCCAGCTAATGGGCATGGGCTGTTGCACTAAACTCACGAATCGCTAATCGAAAGCCTTTTTAAAATCGTTCCTGAGCCCTAGTTTCGACTCTCTCCGTTATGATTATCGCAATGCAGTCAAAATGGGCAAATCAATTTATGTTATTCCTCACATGGGGCATGCACATTTATTTTATAACCCCGAACAAGCAGTAATAAGCCAGCATGGCTTTAACTCAAGAAAACTGCATTATCTCATTCGTGTGCACAAGCCATTCTTCATGTCTCCTACAAGCTATTTTGAAATTTCTTTTGAAATTTTGTTAAGTTCGAGATAACTCTTGTTGGGTCTCGCGCCCATTTTCCTTTTTGTCGATAAAATGCTTGCCTGATGAAAATGTTTGAGAAGAGCTTAAAAGCCACAAAAGGGTCGAAGTACTAGAAACAGAAAAAAGTAGTTAATTCATGCATGCAGCATGATCAATGAACCAAGCATAACAAGATTCAATTGTGTACTTCAGTTAACGTTGCTTCCTCCATGTTCAATATGCAAAACATTTAAAATGATGGTACGTGGTACATGTACCATCTATTTAATGATGGATGAAAGTTTGCTCTATAGACATAGAAGTTCAGGGATCACCAGTCTCTAAGTTGTTGAAGATATATTTTGGAATTTTCTAAAAATTCTAATGTTGGAACACCTTTTTGTCAGATGGGATACCATTAAATCCATTAAACTTCTTCACATATTGAAATTCAAACTTGGTCATCACATTTTTTTGGATCTAGTGGAATGATCCATGCCCTATGCCAGCGTATATGCAAAAGGGCAGTGATTAGTGTTGGACAGTCGTAAAATATGGGATTACGAGCAATCTCCAGGAATTATTTGTTGACTGGACAGAAAAGTAATAACTTGAGACGGCAGTTGAATTGCTGATGTTTCTACTCCAGCACATACTTGGCGGATTTCTGGATGAAACCCCCTGATAAATGACCAGGAAACGGTCAGAAGTGACGAAAAAACATGTTGGCGTTTCATTGCCGAACGCTAAAAATCGTACCGAAGTGCTCAATATTCAACAAAAATAAAATTTTATGCCACACGAATTCGTCAGGAAACGGTCTTCTGAATAACAACTTTATGTGAAGCTTGTCGTAAAGGCCTGGAGAAATATGAGCAATAGCCATTCAAACAGAAATCTGCATTGAAAAATGGATTTTCAAAGCTAGAAAACTTTTCGTTACTTCAAAACTGAAATCAAAATGCATGTTTGGATATTTCCGTTACAGAAACCTTGTGGAACCAGCCTTTAATTCATGATAACCATCATGATGCAACCATTTATCTTGATAATCGAAAGTAAAGTACTATCGAATGGTACCACCATTATTAATGATGGCAGCATTTCACATATAGCGTACTTATTAATACGGATAATGTGACTACAGTATATAGAACATCCTGCAATCCTGCATCTTGAAAAATCCTCCTAGGAATTTTTCAGTATTTGAAATGTATCCGCTTTCCGCCGACAGAGGGCGCTAGCCGTATCACATGTCTTTAAACTCAACGCCCTCTAGTGGCGAAAGGTGAAAACATTTCAATGGCGGAAAATTCTTAAAAAAATACTTCGAGAGTCGCTTGTTTGATATCATCAAACTCGATCGCTGCATCAGTAATATTGAATCAAAATTATACTGCATCGCAACAAAGCTCAATTGTGCTGCAAGCATTTATGGGTGCCCTGTACATGTCAAGCTTCAACAACGACTTTTTTAAAAACTAAGTTCAGGTCCAGAATTTCATTTCAGGTTTTTCAATGATCATTTCGAACTTCTTCATACCAAGAAAGCACATCCCTAATATTCACATGCGACTAAAGTAAAGTTGAAAAAAACTAATTGAAAATCAGCAAGCCACATTGGGGACATACAGTATTAGACATATGGGCCATTCCCTGGTATTTAGGAGGAATTTACTAGAATTCACCCTCCTAAAAACGAGTACTATATAGCGTGATACTTGGCAATTATATTTGGGGAAAATATATTTAAAAGTCTCGACAGCAACTGCATACACGCGTTTGGGGTGATAAGTTTCCATCGTCAATTTGTATTGACATTAGCTTTTACCAGTGTCCCATTCGAGCATTGTTATATAGCACCGCTGTAGTTAGTATTCATGTAAACTATTTTCGCGAATCGATATCTATTTTTAGCCACAGTAATAATTATTGTTACAATTTGGGAATTTACGAGCAAGAACGTCGGTTGGGGAAAAAAATGCTGATTTCGTGCAGCACCACAATTGAACGAGCGCATTAACTTTTGCAGGGTCGCAGCGCGCGCAGTCACTGCAAACTTGAAGAATGCAATTTTCATTTAATAAATTGCGTGCACGAGGGTACTTGCAAAGTACAGATGCAATTTCTAGCTCAACGTTGAGCGATTCAACGATTCTAGGCAGGTCGTGGCTGCGAAATTTAATGACAGAGCTGGAGTTCTTTGCAGTAGACATGCCCTGTAATGTTAAACAACTTGTAACCAAGAACGTTATTTGAAGACATCCTCAGATCATTGAATTTCCAGATAAGTTCAAGTGTGTAGTTCAAGATCAATATCGAAAGAATTCAGCGCAGTCATTCGCATTGAATTTCAAATTCACTCTTTAGTTTATTTTAAAATTTAGCAAAGTTCTTCAAAAAAGACACAGCAATTGACAGCTGTGAAGTTCCAACTTATACTCTGCAAATACTTGTTGAGAAAAATACCATAAGCGTAGTGCAGCACACACGTATATGAACCAAAAATAACAATTAATTAGCAATGTATGGGCTGGAAGCTCATGTTATTAACTAAATTTAGAATAAAGTTGTGATATAACTGTTATGCTATGCATAACGAATGTTTGCAAGGCAATGTTTTCATCAAGAATGAGGCGCATTTAGCGTAAGACACGCACACAATCATTTGAATATGCCTTCAAATTATTGTGTGAATTATTTTAATCTTAAACCGTATGAATTTCACTGCGCATGCTGTATTTAGAGGATCCAGTACAGTTATTTTCATCACGATCATCTCAAGACAGTGGCGCATGCGTCAAAGCTCGTCTTTGGTAAAATGAATTATAGACGACTGTGTGTATTTTCAATCGGAAATTTCTCCGAAACTGAACGTCATGGGAGCCATAAAATAGCGGACGTAAAAATTATCGCTAGGTGAGTCTTATTATTACTAAGATGCAGCGCCATCTTTCATCTATAATTACCAAAGAATATGACAGCTCAGTAAAATTACGGCTTATTTTCGGATGAAATCAAATCCACACAAAGATGTCAGCCCTTTTAGGAAGGCATACTGCCTTACGATAAATGTGCACAACACTTGGAATTAAATTAGATCGAAGTTCAATTTCTTGCCCATGATCAGTGAAGGCATAAAAATGGAGAAATAAAAGTTCTTAGCTTCTCCATTTCGGGGATTTTTATAACTACAGAAGAGTTGGTAACTTGTTTGCCGAATGAACAGATGATAGTCCATACTTTTCAAAGATAAACTAACTTAACTCCAGACACAAATAACACGTGCTAACGCACCCGTTCCAACTTTGCTTGGAAATACAGATGTGTACATCGCATAACATTTTCCGCAAAAAAGGTGCCAAACATTTTTCGGGATTGGTGCCCAATGTGCCCATGGTGACCCATGTTAATCACCACGAGTTATACTGTTTATTTATTTCAGTTTTAAAAGAAAATTAATCATCATATAGTCTTAATGGTGATCTTTTTTGACAAAACTAGATGGAAAAACTAAAAAACTTGATGGAAAAAAACTAGAGATCAATTACAAAATAGTGTCATTTATATAGCATCCACTATAGATTATGCCCTGTCCCAAATTTGGACAAAAATTAAACTATAAAAAACTTGTCTATAAATATGTTTAGCTCATTTGGAACAGGGTTTATTCCGTAGTGCGTTCTAAAATCCCCCTGAGATTTCGTTGAGTCACCACCAGCTGAGGGCAATCGATTCCTTTGTTAATTAATAGCTCAGAATCTATTAAGGAATCAGTGTCGCGAGATAGCAAGAGGTTGTAAGCTATTTATAAATGATTAATACGCTAATTAAGCTGCCTGAAAGTACGAAAGAGGCGATATGAAAGACAAGCCTGAAAGTATTCAAAGACCATTAGCATTGTTTGAGTTTTGTCCATAATTTATTATTTGGGTGAAACTTATTGAGAATGGCAAGATTGATCAACCTTATTTATAAGCAACTGTTCTGTCTCTCCAACTATAGCTCAATTACTGTAATTTTGATGCACTGCGAGTGACGTGACGTCACCATTCTGTATGTCACAATTTCAAAATACAGAAGATCCCGATCATGATAGTCGATGGATATAAAAAATCATTGTTTGAAAATGCTTTTGGCTCGCAGTGTATGGATGCATTTCACTTACAGTACGGTGATTTGGAAAATTTCAAACATTATCACATCTCCATCAATCTTCCTTAAAGCTCTAATTCCGGCAGTGGGAGATCCGCTATTTTTATCAAGTGTTTTTTATATATTTTATTCTTGGAAATGAGCCACAAGACTAACGGATTGAGCGCGTATGAGACGAAAGACATAAAAGTAGATCTTTTACAAGACATTAAAACGGAGGCATTTTTTTGCCAAAAGAAGGTTGGTTGGGAAGATGCTTTGAAATGTGAGGAGGCAACTTTCCAAAAGCAATTCAGAGAGGAAATTGAGGAGAATAGCAACTTAACAAGTGCGGAGCAGAAAATCTAATCCTATCCTGAAGCCTAGAAAGTTGTGGAGCAGACATTTTTCCTAGCTTAACATCAATGCAAAATATCCAATTTCGGGAGAAAAACCTGCCTTGTTTAGAAAACGGGCCAAGGAGGAAATTTTCTGAGAGTTAAACCACAACAAGATGGAAAACCCAGATTTGTAGAAATGCATGGAACCGAGGACAATGTTAACGATTACTGTCTGGGACTGTGTGTTCAGCAACATGACCTTAATTTATGCAGTGCTAGATTTCAGACAAATAATACACTGATATGAAAAATAATGGAGATACAGTGTGCATGTGTTAACAGACTAAGGAATTGAATTTAATTTACAGTACATGATTTGAACAGCTGGAAGGGTAAATCGATCATCTCCAGATTTGAAGTTTCGTGCATTACAGCGAGTCATGCATTAAGGGTGGTCATAAAATCCTTACCCTCATCAGAAGAAATAATAATAAAACCATGCTTATGGTTATAAATACCGCTAGTTCACACTGAGTACCACCAGGCGGCGCTACAACCGCTAGGATGGAAAATGGCTGATGTAGGGAAAAGCTGAAGGAGGTCGACTTTATGGACGTAGTTTATGAACAGTTCCAAAATAAATTATCTCGCTGGTAGATGCTGCGGATACACTGCAGCATAGATGACGTCACCACGACGACAGCAGCGCCGCCCGTGGTGATTTGTTATCACACATGAGTTACTATTTCATAGTGAATCATCATCGTTACAGCACCGCCTGGTGTTACCTAATCACTCGTGCCTGTCCTCATCGAATAAAACAGAAATTAAAGTTTGCTTTATGTTGCCTAGGGTGGCGCCCTCGGTGGATGGATTAGAGCGAGGCGATATAACAGTCAATTGAAATGCATTTCGGAATCTCATTCAGATTGCGGAAGTGGATGAACGGAAGGAATGTCACCCAGAGACGCTGAAATGCATTCAACGACTTGTAAGAAGGCGAAATTTATTATGTCAGAGCTGCATTTGCTCAGACAGACATCAAGACAGAATAGCAGGCCGTTAAAAGAATTACGCTCCTGTCATTAGGCGGCGCTGAAAACCGAACACTTTTACACATCATAGTTTAATTCATGCCTTTTCGATTATTCTAGTAGATTAATCCATCCAACAATGTTCGGGTCAGAACTGCTGCAGGGGTCCATCATTCGAAATGCGAGTATACACGTACAACCATTTTGTCGTGCATTTTACGAGATCATACATCGATCAATAGTATTTCATTACACGGGCTGTAAATCCATGTTTTATTTCCCAGTGACAAATTTATTGCTTCGTGGGGAGCCAGCGGATTCCTCTAATCATTAAAGGGCGATTGAACGCTATAAACTAGTATTTGTCTTTAATAAGATCGACCAATTACAGCTTCAATAATGGTCCATTTTCGCCATTGATTACATGTGTGTAAGCAACGTTAGCAGCGAAAGTAGAACGTGTACTGTTTGCCAAATTCCACTAGTAATGTAAAATGTAAAATGTCATCGTGTCAGAGTAAATGTGGCGGCACGACTAATCTGGAAGACAGGTAATTTTTTTAATGGTGGTATAACGATGATTCTTCCTAAAATTAAGTTGTAACATGTTTTTGACTGATCCTTATACAGAATTTGAACCCAAATCGTCGAGTAAGTACAAATGACGGCTTGACTAGCTCAGTTTCATTTTTTTTAGGTTTTTACCTTTATGTACACTGCACGTGTGAAGTAAGACTATAAGAAACGACGACGAATGACGAAGAAATGAAGGCCCATAGGCTTGCAGTGATTGCATGGTGGTAAGGGGCATCTAAAACAGACTTGTTAGGTTAGGTTAGATTAAATTAGATCAGGTTAAATACGCTAAAAACAAAGTGCAAAATCAAACAGTTAGGACAGGTGCTATGTGCACAATTAGAGCAGGGACAGTAACGTATAATCACATCTGATATTTTGAAAAGTTGCGTGATTGGGTTAGAAACGTGTTTGAGATAAATTTTATATTAATTCTCCCCTTCAAAAGTGCCCAAAATATATTTTAACTCTACAGTTCATGTAGATGTACATGAAAGACAGCCATCACTGATAATAAATTCCATTCATTTACTTTCGTTTTTTTGTTTGTCAAAACTTAACTACATGCAAATGTTACCCTAAACTAAGCTAACAATATAAGAAGACCCCCACTTTCTACTTTCCAGATACATGTACATGTAATGCTTGAAAAAAGTTTTATCATTTTGTCTGCTGTACAACAGCTTACCGGGACTTAAAATCCCAATAAGCCAATCATGAATTTATGGCTTTAATAAATAATATCTCGCTTAAATAATTAGGAACTATGCAATTGTCGATAATGGGTGGGAGGATGCGAGCTCCTGAAAATTCAAAAGATTAATCCAGCAAGACTGTTATCCGATTTGTTTTATAGACAGCACAGCCAATAAATTTTTTACCGCCATGAATTTATCGAATATTTTTCCGCGTCTCGGAAGCTCGTTTCCTCCCAGGCCTATATTGACATTAAGTTTTATGCATTAAGACGCGAAAAAAATGATAAATGAATACGTTTCGGTTTTCCCAGAAACATGAAATGCGCGCAATAAAATTATAAATTTATTGCATTTGAAGAGAAAAGAAAGTTGATGAGGTGAAAAAATGTCAGCACGAGCTCAACTTGCATCCTTCCTTTCTGGTTGCCATAATAATTTAATACTTGCCAGAAACCCTACATCTTTCGGTTCGTAATTTACGATTTTGAAAATAAAAAAGGGAACCTCTCCGTGGTGGGCACGATGTAAAAAGAGGAGAAATATGATTGCGTTGACATGGATTTTCAAAAGGCAACCTTTGTGAAAACAAGCTCTCAAAATGAGATCTACTGTACATGTGCATTTATTTAAGTAGTTGGTGATCACACTTGACACAATTCAGAAAAGATTATTCAGGGGGATCATAAGGTAAGTCCCAACTTCATTACAAAATCTAATTTTAAAACTTTAATTTACTTAAAGGAACGAATTTTGAAAAAAAAAGAACTAGTTTTTTATTTCATTTTGTTGGGTTACAAGGAGGGCCAGCAGGCGACACTGCAATCGAAAATTACATTTACATGTACATAGAACTTACATTTACATTCCCCCAGCCGAAATTCTCAGTTTTCAGGTGTATATCGCTGTAATTCTAACATTGTTGCAAAAGAAATTTTTGTAATGAGAGTAGGACGTTATGAGCACCTCATTTAAACTCATAAAGAAACATGAAATTTTCGTTTAAAATGGAGACATTCGAACCATTGCATTTGTAAACAATCAAAAGCTAACCATGGACTTATTATTTTCATTCTTATTATATTAATGCTTTATTCCGCATACAGAACAAACCATCAAAACTTAGCAAACCATTGAACTTAGCTGCGCCGAGTAAAACTAACAACTGAGCTTAGCATAGAACTAAACATTGAACCACAGGACTTAGCAAAAGATAATGTCTATATCTAATTCACACGTGGTCATCGTCCCAAAGGGCCTACCGCTAGCGAAATATGACCCAGGCCAATCAAAAGCACTAGAAGTACAGATAGTGGATGCGAGGTACATCACAGGTCATTAACAGGAGAGTTTCTCAATCAAAGTACGAAATGCCCACCTAAAGGGGGCGCCCACCTGAGGAGTTAGTGGTTTCCGAAAACAGTCCAGACTCGGATTACAGTCCAACTCCTGCAAAATGGTTATTTTGCAAATCTATGGCATCGTTTTCAAAGAAAAAAAAACTCAAACAGGCATCAATTTCATATTTTACGGTCGTCTGAGGAAGAAATCTATTATTGTTTCGAAATGGTAAACGAACAAAAAAGAATCCAGGGGAGCGGAAAACGTGTAAAAGATGCCATGGTAACCGCTCAATCCGTCCAACCATAAACTCAATCAGGTGGACGTTACGGGAGCAGAAATTCGATAAAATGACGAACTTTTTGGTTGACCCTCCCCATTCCAATCACAATAGGTTGGTCATTGCATGGCGGCCACCTGTGGTCAGTTCAATAACTCTCACCCGCATAAACTAAGGGCTCCATTTGGCCTATATTGACGTCCGAAACAAAAAAAAAATGAATATTGCAGCTGGGGTTTACCTTCATCAAACGGAAATAACAAGCTCAATAAAGGAGTCGACGGTGAAATTAGATGACGTCGAACATTGATTAGGCCTATTCGGTAATTATGGCAACTATAAATGCGTGCGGGTCCAATCGATAGGGTAGCGATATTAAAGGCGGGTGAAGTTATCTGTCAACAGACTCGTCTTATTGAACACAATAACATCTTCATGACTGACACGATAAAAAACTAACCATGAAGGCGACAGGGGCTCCAAACTCATTACAAAAGTTCACCCTTTTTTTAATGTACCCATTTTTTTCTGACACATCAATTGCAATCGTGAAAAAATGGTCCCAAGTCGAATAATTCAGCTACATGTACTGTTATTCGAACAACACATCAGATTGTAATTCAACGGAGTAAAAGACTAGCATGAGGATGTCAAGGGTATTCGTCATAAGCAAATCATGTAGTGTTTCTAGTTATTTCTGGTAATGATAATTTTCATCACAGTTTCGCTTATGGTGAGATCAGCGCAAATCACACGCAAATCACCTTTATTACTTCACTAAAGACCTCGTTGATGAAAATGTGGGCTCAAATTCATCATTTCTAATTTTTTATTTCAATTCACTCAAATCGAAGTTTTATCAGTAATTACATCATTTGTTATGGAGAGGAAAATGATATGTGCTAACACGGGGGTGGTTCTTCCCAAAAACACGATTAGGATTTACGTAATAATTGAACGCCTCCTAAGCCAGCATGCATCACCAATAAGTATGGCTCTATCATGCTTGTTTTTAACTATGTACTCCGTTGGTAATACACGTATACATGTATATTTTGTATGGTTAACATAGCATACATCACCCCCCTAAATTTTGTGATGACATAGGACGGCTCCTATAGATGGCATGCATCGCCAATAAGTAAGCCCTAAGTAAGCAATGTTGTTGCAACGCTGTAGCAATAGGCTATGTTGCTTATAAGATGTGCATGTACTTTGAATGGTCCACAGATCACCACCCAAACACAAAATTGTATCACTACAGCATACATGTATCACTGTATTTTGGATGGTTAACATAGCATTCATCACCACCCTAAACAATTTCATGATGACATCCCATGAAACATTTTTATGTCATAAGAAGAGCATATTCTTGCAACGACCATTACGTTAAAACATCATGAGAAT
>JAQFYZ010004356.1:0-11251 GCA_034695085.1 Cylindroiulus punctatus | reverse complement strand
GACAGCCTCAGGAATCTTGTGCGCACGATGTAGAAGTTCTCATGAATGATATCTTGAATTTTCTGAAAATGACGAGCTAAATAAATGTCGAAATCGATATACAGTAATATTTGTGGAAAATGTGAATATGCCAGTAGAGAAAGATTGTCAGTGAATAATGGTTGTACTGTAGTACTGTAATGGTTCACGCACTGACAGTAGCCTAGTCAACGAACTAACAAACTAAGTATAATAGCACTATGTTGTCAAGAGATCAGCAATGTACAAAGGGTAAAGTTGAAATTCAATTTGTTGGCAGCGCAATTTTTGAAACCATATATGGCAATGAAGAGCGTCTTGTTATGACGATAAATTTGATTGCAGTGAATCATTCAATAATAACAAACAAAACTACAATTTTTATTTATGTCACTATAGAATCTTTACTGCAAAGCACCTGTATGCCATTTATATTGTATGCAATCACGATGTCACAAGGAACATCTGCACATTGCATCTCCCTCAGATCGAGTTGCCCTCATTGCGTCAGCATGCAGACAAGATGAAACTACTGGGGCAAAATCATCTGTTTTTAATTTTCAAAATGTTGATGTCTCCTACCTTCACAATCAGTGGATTCGAGCTGGCATCCGGTTTAATTAATGCCAAAGTGAGTTCCATCGACGTTCGCTGCTGCGAAATCCTCCGGAGATGCTGCAGAATCTGGTGCATGGTGTGCTGTGCTCAGACGGAGATGTCTGTGTGATGTCAGAATGTCCTAAATCGAAATGGAGATGGACGAAAAAGCAGCTATTGACACGCGCTGTCATCGTGGTAAACGGCTGGGTCGCAAAATTGCCCTCGTGGTCAAAGACTCGTAATATGAGACAGAAATCAGAGCTGTCGGGCAAAAGGTCGCCATACTGCATCCGAATTCTTCAATTCAATATTTGTATGTCTACCAGATCTTGGCTGAAGCGCCGTAGTTCATGTGTATCTTCCATAGCACGACTGCAGATCTGTTTTTACGGAAGCCCATAGGGACGACGCATGCAAAATCATGAAGCCAAGGAGATTCCCATTGGGAGTGTGCAGCGAAAGGGTCGCCATCTAGTGGCAGTCGAGGAAGCTCCCATGAAAGTAGGATACTTTCAGCAAATAACATGGCGAAGTTCGATAAAAGAGTATTATTGGGTACCACAGAGTTAGTCAAAACCGTTAAAATAATAATTAGCCTGCATTTACGAGCTCATTTGGGGGAAAATGAAAAACTTCCCATTGCATTTGAGGCTTTTATCCTACTCTCGCGGCCATGAAAATGGCTGACTGCAGCGCCACCAGTGGCGTTGCACACTCCCAATTGCCATCAAGTGGTGATGATTTGGGGGCGTTCAAATATTGTCGTCACTCACTCCCTATGTCAGCATTTATCATCATTTCCAAGACCCTTCCTTAATGATGATGTCATCATTGACCAAACACTTTTCGAACCACTTTACGAAATTATGATTTCAGCCAGAAAAAATGTAATGATGTATCAGTAAAAACGCCTGACATAAAAAAATGCCTGTGTAAACTTTTTTCCAAAAGTGAATCGGTAAAAAATCAAATTAAAAAGCAAGTATTGAAAATGCATGACAATAAAAAAAGAGCTTCGTTCAAATACCTTCATGACTTCGAAAACCATTTTTATTTTCTGCAGACTCCAATATTCCAACCGTATAATCTCAACGAGGCATTTCATATCAAAACGCTGAAATAAATCTTAACATCGGATAACGAGTCTTTACAACACAACTGGCCGTTAAATGCGTTTCAGGGGCGTGTGTAAAAATATTAACACGTATGTACAAACTTAGCATGAATTAACAACGTCATTAATTACCACTAACAATTAATCTGGATTTTTTTTAACGTGATTAGAAATCGGTTTCAGATATACATTTGATAAATGTCAACTCGAGTTTTTATAAACGACTGCAAGCACGCGCGAAAAAACCTCGAAAACTAGCCCGAATCCAAGTACACACAAGTACAGCCTAGCTTTATAGAAAAAGCTAATTAGTGCCAAAAATAGTTAAATCAGAACATTTACGGTGATCTATCTAAGTTTGGCGTTTAAATCAGCGCCATCTTGTCAAAATCTTGCACATTTCCTTCGATTCGAACGGTCTTATACATGTACAGGTAGATTAAAAAACTAAATCAGTAATTTTTATAAAATTGGCAATGCTATAGGCCTATCAGCACATTAAATGACATTTGTGAAAATATTTTTTTCTCCAAATAGTAGCCCCATAACCAAAAAAAGGAGGAGAATTTAAACAATCACATTTCAGTAATTATAAATAACCATTATAATTAATTAGAAAATATACTATATCAACTTGTTGATTTTGCGTAAGGATGAAAATTGGCTAAGAGGCATGCAAATATCGTAGACCGAACTCAGTTTCTTCCATAAATATTTGTTATGCTTAATTTAGCAATTAGATACTGGTACTTATAGCATTATCGCCAATTCACAAAAATTACAATGAAAATGAAAAAATCAACAGATTTACATTCAGAAGATTTTTCGGAAAATATATCAGCTCTAAAATTATCGTGAAACTTTTCATTACCAGAATAATTTTTATGCCATTCAATTCTATTTTAAATTTAATCGTTCAATCGGGCGAACAATTAAATTTAACCAGATTTTAGCGCAACCATCAATTTAATATTATGCCCCAAAAATATTTTTAAACATCGAGATTCCATTGTCACGACTATAGTAATCTCAAAGTGAGAATATAATGGAGAATTCAAATGGACCAATAGATTCCAAACGAATTTGACATTATTGTAATCTCTGATTTGCTATTGCTTTGTATATTCTCCATTTGAGACGACTATAGTGTTTTTTACAAATAGTGGCTTTGTACATGTTGGTATTAATTTGGTACATTTTGAAGAATGATTATGTGATGCAAATTTGACAGAAAAACGTATTTTATGTGTTCATGACACATGCTCAAACTTTGGTTCATTTTTGTATTTTTATCAAATTTGGTACAACCTTTCCAGAGTCCTCACTACATTGTCTCACATGTACAATTTGTTGTAAACTCCAGAGTTCCGCGTTCACCTCCAGATCATTGGCCTTTAAACACAGTGTACAAGGTCACATTAATGGCACTTCTATAGAACAAAGAAATAGCTCATATCCACCTATGAACATGGCTGTAAAAGAAAGTCGTATATATTACATCATGAATTATGTACAGATTATGTCCTCAGAAAGGTGCACGCCGTTGAAAACCACCACCAAACGCACTACATTCCGGTCTGAACCTGCTTCCGGTGGCCATGTTGACTGACAGTCTCAGCCAGTCACTAAAGTCAAGTCTCATTTCAGTCAAATTATCAGTCATACTGATTCTTTGCAGTTTTATTATACTGTATTTTTCAACGTGGTATGATGCTAGCCTCCATCAGTCATCATCAATCTAGGATTCAATGACTCGTGGGACGTTCAAGTATTATGTCATCATACAATCATGACCCAGCTTGACCCCAGCATCAAGTGATGACATCATCTTTCCACCCTCAGTCACATACCAGTACACAGTGATTATGACATCACTGTCAGCTCGTCATCTGTGCCGTCATACAGCTCGAGTTAATTCACAGTTTGTCATTAATAGTCGGACATTATTTGTCAGGTTCAATTTCAGTGTCATCACATGGCTGTCAGTCCATCGCCTTGTGCCCTTGTCATCAGTCCACTTCAAGTCGAGCGTGCCCTTTGACCTCACAGATATATGAGAAAACTCAAAACGGCTCTTGGCGTTTGACCAGTCGGCGATACAAAAATGAAAATTTACAAATGGGAATAAAACAATTAAATACCGGTATGGGGGTGTATAAATATAAAAACACAGAATTTGCTATAAATTAGCGAGCATTAAATAAAACGAGTACAAAAAATGGAATGTTAGCCATCAGCTGATGTCACATCCGCCTTGCGATCCATTGGAAGCGGCTGTTTCCCAACGGACGGAATGGCATTTTATGACGTACCGCCCATAAATTATAAAAAGGATCCTTCAGGTACCTATCAAAACGCAGGGCCTCATCAAGGTCAATGAATAGCAATTTGACAGGTACCTGATGAGCCACCCCTCATCAGGGCGCTGCATGGCCACCAGTGGGATTCTGGGATTCTCTCACTGGGAGCATACACTGCAGCCCCTAGATACAACAGGCCCATGTCCTAGGGCCGGTCTTTATGTTTGGACCGGGAGCTGTCCATGGAAAATCCGTTAGAGGACGCCAGCGAGATTCAATGCGAATAAAAAGGCTCTTGATGGAACTGCAAACTGCCCCAGCAAAAAATTTCCTGTCAAAAAGTGCATTGTATTTGAATCCATTCTCCATTAAAATTTCATTCAATCTGCAATTTTACATGAAATATGGAAAAATATTTAAATATTTTGGGTAATTATGAAACAATATTGCACATTTTCTACCATAAAAGTGCATTATCACTGCATGCAAAATGCAGTGTAAAATGCATGTATTATGCTTTAAAACTGCAGTATTTGTACAATTTACTACAAAAATATGCATTTTTTTTCTGCAATTATGGAATGCACTATTTCTGCCATAAAAGTGCATTATTACTGCATGTATTATGCTGTAAAACGGCAGTATTTGTACACTTTACTGCAAAAAGATTCAGTTTTTTCTGCAATTATGGAATGCACTATTTCTGCCTTAAAAGTGCATTATTACTGCATGTATTATGCTTTAAAACTGCAGTATTTGTACAATTTACTGCAAAAATATGCAATTTTTTTTGCAATTATGGAATGCACTATTTCTGCCATCCAAATTCTACCCTGAATGGCACATTATTCGGTTTGACGGTGAACAAATGGCACTATTCGAATATTACGCCTGAAATTTTTTGCTGGGCAGTGTCATCAAAGTGTGGCATGCACAATTTTTTTCACGCTACACTGTCAATCAAGTCTGCTGGTAAAAGCGCCATTATCTTCACATACAGTATATACATCGCTGCCTGTTCCGTCTTACAGAATACGGAATCCCTCATTTCCGCCCTTCCGCATTACCTCAGCTTAGCCTTACCGATCACCCCATGGCCGCCCAGGGTGCTCTAAAAGTACAAAGACTGGTAGTAGTGGCATTTCCTTCTCATCTACCAGGCCTCTCCCATCCATTTCCTGGTAGGCGTCGCCAGCCTAGAGCGCCGTAGGCTGCGCGTCGGGTTGCTGGAGCGCCGCCAGTACGTCGTTCTTCATGCGCACGTAGAGGCGTCCGCTAGTCCACGGGTTCTGCAGGCGCAATGGGCAGAAGTCGTCGCGCAGGCAGCGCTCCCTGGCGCCGATGACGGCCACCAGGCAGAAATGGCGTAGCTGGTCATGGGCGTAGAGCGGCGCCCTGCGTTCCTTGATGGCGGCGGCCATATGCAGCTGCTTGACCACCAAGTTGATGACCTCGCGGGCGGTGGTGGCCGGCGTCACATGCAGCTTGATGCTGGCGCCGCCGCCCAGGCCGGTGTCGTATGCGGCGTAGACCCGCAGGATGCCGGGCTCGGCCTCGGCAACTTCCGGTTCCTCCTGCTCCCTGGTCTCCTGCACCCTGTCCTCCACGCCCTCACCGCGACTGCCCAGCGGCGACTCGTCGAAAGGGATCTCGCCGCTGGACACGGAGCGCAGGCTGGGGGTCAGGCTGACCAGGTCGCAAGCCGAGGAGACGCTGCAGTCATCGGTGACGGTGACTCGCACGTCCCGGATGCCCAGGGCCGAGAAGGAGTCGCTGTAGGACTTGGGGATGCTGCTGCTCTTGCTGCGCGTCATACCGCCGCCCCAGCGCCGCTGCTCGGCCGTGGGCGACAGGGCCAGCGGCACGGCCAGCTTGGCGTAGCCGCGGTACGGTGGGAAGTGCACCGACTCCATGCTGCGCCCGGGGCCCAGGGGACGGTCGCGGCCGAACAGGGCCGTGTCCGGCAGCGGCGAGTAGACGTCGAAGCGGTCGTAGAGCAGCAGCAGCCGCACGCCGCCGTTCAGCTGCTTGTCGCGGGCGTAGGTCAGCACGTCCATGATCCAGCGCATGCCCTTCCACGTGTTGTCCACCTGGCCCTGGAACTCCTGCAGTTGACCCAGCCGCAGCTTGGCCGACGCCACCTCGCTGGACGAGAAAGCCTGCGAGATAGGAAGGGAAGGTAGTAAGCAACAACTTGGTGTCTCACGTGTGTAGTTTCCCCCAAAGTTGCGAAGTGCGCTGCGGGCCAGACGCATCGACATGCACCTCCGAAGACTCCCATTCATTCGTGGCTGATGATGCCGTCTACATCCGCAGTTATGGTTCAACATCACCATGGGCGTAATCCGTGGTCCCGGCTTCACGTGGATGTTGGTCGGGACCACGGATTACGCGGCACCTCGAATCCCTGCACACGGTGCAAGCTTTCTTGCTGGGTTGCTGGCTAGTTGGACGTGCTGGCTTCTGTGCTGGCTACGCCGCAAGGCACCCTGCTATAGTAGAACCAAGAAGTGATGGAACTGAAGGGCAGCCAATCAGAGAGATGTGGCTTGTCGATTAGCACTTCCATGTTTCTTCAGTGGGTGAATGTCTATTCAGTGGCACTGACTGTACGCAACTAGGCTAAATTAGACCCTATTGGTCGGCACATTTGACCCAGTTTCATCACTTCGTGGTTTTACTATAGCTTGACTTCAAACGGAGCAGGCTGCTGTGCTGGGTGGCAGATGGTTCTGTTGACCCACGTGACCCTTTTCGTGTCTCTCATTTGCTAGCTGCTGCAGCCAGCACAAAAACTAGCTGCTAAAATAGCACCAACCCTATCATCCAATTCCAGCAGGGTGGCTTGCTCTCGAGCCAGCAATGATGTCACTTTCCAGCAGAGTATCTAGCACCGATGCCATCAATCGCCCAGCAAGCAATTGAGCAGAAAAAAAGCACCATGTGCAATAACGAAAAATGAAAGTGCAGAAAATTGCAGCATGCAAAATAGATAATAAAATAAAATAAAAATAAACCCAAGTACAAAAAGTTTCGTTACTGACCTCGCGGTGGGCGTGGTGGGCCATCACCGTGTCCATCTCCAGGATGGACGACAGCCTGGAGTACCTGCTGATGAACTCGTGCTGATACGTGGTCATGTGAACTGTAGAAGGAGAAAAATACATTAAATTCCAGAGTTGAGCTACACAAACTTTGTGAATAACCTCACATGATTGCTTAATTTAGCTGCCCCTACACAGGGGGCAATCACTGCCAGCATTCGAGCCTTTAGGAAATCACTTTCTCCGAGTCTGCAGCCTGCAGGACATAAATTAATGTACAGTACAGACTCACCCTGCATGATACTCGCATTTACATGTTTGCACCTGCATTATAACCCGCATTTTTGACTGCAGCAGAACATGCAAACGCATACGTGTAATCATATGTGTGACATATTGATTTAACACTCTTTGCTAATCCATCTTTACTAATCACAATATCAGCTTGACAGTAATCAGATCGTACGACTCGTAATCTAATCGTTGGAAGGATATCTCTAGCAAAAGCAGCAACTGACATACCACTGCCTTTCCAAAACAAGGTAGCAAAGACAACATTCAACGTTTCTTCACCAAACGCAAAAGAAATGGCAGTAGTGGCTGCCACAGCAGCAATTGCAGCAGTCAATGAGCTGGTTGTGGGATCGATGGAGCTTTCCAGAGTGATCAACGCCATGAGAAGTAGAAACGTGGGGCAGCATAACTTGAGAGTTGGGATGCCCAACGAGGGCGAAGATGCGTGTTTGGAAAAGTACTACCACGCAGTGGGTCGCAGGGGTCTGACGAGGAGGGTCAGTGAAATCTACTCTTATGAGCATCCCGAAGGAAGGCTGATCACCTGCGTCTACGCAGTGGACCACAGGACGGACAACCATGGGGGCAATGCATTCATCGTGGAGGGAGGCCCTGGGCGCAGCCACGTCAAAGTAAAGATCGAGTCCAGAGTGGCCCGAGGGTTCGAGTTCACCATCATGGTGTTTGGAGAGCCCTAAACGAGGAGATCGTGGTGAAACTTTGAGAGTTTTTGAGAAATGCGCTCGTTGTACTTCTGGACCAGCTTTGGACTTCATTACCAAGTGCATGGTGCGTTTGTGCAAAAGACTAAGTGCACGCAGTATTTTGTTGTGCACAAATCATCGAAGATAACTATGGGATTTGTAAAAGGAACTATTGTTGAAACGACATCAAATTTTCGTGAGAGGACTTGAAGGAGCTTGAAGGATTTGAAAGATTTGAATAAACCAAACATTTTATATTAAAACACACATTGAAATCATTCCTTGTCACTTATGTATGCAGAAGTGTTTGCGAAATTTGTTTTCCTAACTAGAGGATTCACTGTTGTCCATGAAAAGAAATGAGTTTTCTGCTCAAAATCAAACTCAAGCACTACATGTATTGACTATGAACAGCTGAATTACAACCAGTTTTAAATACCGTGCATATAGCGGATTTTCAACAGATGAAATGAAAAGTATTCATGTGAAATATGCAGTGTTAGATGACGTTGTATATAACTTGTGTATACACATTAGTCAAAATGTTAAATAACATCATCTTATATAATGCTCATTTTGAAGCAAGATGTACAAGCACATAACTCCGTTATAGCCAATGCCGATGGACATTTTGAATAAATATGCTCACAATCTGTTAATCTGGCGCAGTGTACAAAAATAGTACAGTATGTTTATCTTTCTAATCACTGGATAATCAGAAATAAAGTAATCTGATAAACGTTCATGTTACGCATCAGTTTCTTCACACTGTGTTTCTGTTTTTGATACTGTTTATCATCATCCACTTGAAATGCAGAATTATTTTCAAGAATTGATCAAATATCTAAAGGAAATGGCTATTGTCTGCAAGAAGATACAGTAAGTGAAGTTGAACTCACCCATTTCGAAGATCTGCACCGGCAGCGCCACCAGGCCCTGGTGCGCGATGATCTCGTCGCTGTGGCCGGGCACCGAGCACACGTTCTCCACGGAGGGCAGCACCAAGATGAAGGCCACTTCCGGGCTGAGTTCGATCACTTCCACGTCGTAAATGCGATGGTGTAAGGCCTCTTCTTTGGGAACTTTGAGTTTGGCGAACAGGTGTTTGGCCGCCGACAGGAGCTGCCGGCCAAACTGCAGCTGCACTTCCGAAGGACACGACAACAAGGTGTTTCTTTGGTTCAGCCGAGTGCGGATGTCCGCCTCATTTTCGTCACTTCCGTCGTCCTTGTCGTCGCCTTCCGTCTCGTCCTCATCGTCCTCGTCCGACTCGTGTTTGTTGTGGTTGATTTCGCGGTCCGGATGCGGCTCGATGTGTTCCAGGGACGTCAACCACTGCCACTCCTCGCTAGAACCATGGAATATAATTATTAAAACACTGGAATGGAGTATCTTTCAAGTGAATTTATTTGAATCCAATGTCACGATCCCTTTTTCTCACCTTTTTTTAAAAAAAATAAAAAATAAAAATAAAAACTCACCATGAAACGTGAGGATTATCCCGGATTTTGTAATGAGGAGGAACATTTGGATTTTTTTCAGGAACCAAAACCCGGATGAGATCCATAGAACTTTTCACCTTTAAATATCCCAGGTACAAGCCACGATGAAGGGTCGTCCCGCTCATCTGACTGTACTGAATTTGCTCCTGGAAAATGGACATAAAGAGATATTTCTTAAACTGTCAGCTTGTCTTGTCATCGCAATGCGTGTTTTTCGGAAATAATTTTCATGAAAACAATTACAATCTACATGTAAATGAACTAAAACGATCGTTTTTATAGAAAAGTTATTTCCCAGGTTTGTCGGTCCATCGACAACACCACCTACCGAAATCGAAGCCAATAGCAGCTCGCCGGCATTCAGTCCCGTCCCGGACAGGACGATTTTTCTCCGCAGCTTGCTGATGGATACCCATTTCATGGAAACGGCATTAATCATTTTTATGTCCCTGACGTGATACACCGTGCTGATCACGATGGTGCCATTGCTGTCCTTCAGCGGCTTGTAGAAGAACTGACCCAGATCTTGCACCCCCAGTGCCGACTGAAATGTGGTTCAAGAAAAAAAATGAATTCATCGTATTCATTTCACAGAGAAGGTAAAAACGAACTTCACTCACCTGCATCTGGGCAGCTGCCTGCAAGAGTCTACTCCTGAAGTGCACCGTAGAAGAACTCAGACTCTTGTCCATATCCTGCCGTAGAGATTTGACGTCATCCCACGTGCACGCCACCTTCATCATCCAATGGAAGTCGGTGTGCAGAGAGCTGGGGTACGTCTCGTCCACCTCCACGATGGGCAGGTACTCTTCCGTGGTCACTAGGACACGATCCTCGTTGTAAAACGTGGACGCCAAGAACACTCCCCTGAACAGAATGACAAAGCGATTGAACGATAGGAACATCAGAAAAATCTTGACAATGTTCTGAGATCATCCGATGAAGTTTACCTCTTCAGGTGCTTATGGAACTTCGGCGCTGGAGTGAACAAACTCTTGATGCTCTTCTTCATCTGGTTCTTGCGCTGCTGCGCCGGAGTGTCCAGCTGGTCAGCGATACCTGTAGGCGACACCAACAGAGTATACCTCATGATATTTATGAGCTTAGAGAGCCTCAACCAGGACTGTCTGCCATGCTGGCTTCACACTGACCTTTAATTTCAGAAGCGTATTCTGGTCTGGAGTTGCGGATCTGGTTGAACAGCTCCTCCATGGTACTCAGACGTCCCGCAGACCGAGGTGGCCTCCCGTCTACGTCTCTCCAAACTAGATAAAGCAGTAAAAAAACTTATAAAGTGGGGAAAGCAGAGGCACTCGAGAATCTTCACCACAAGTATCTTACAAAATACAGCTCGTAAAACTCTATGCTCAATATTCCGAACAGCAGATTATCTCATTTAGTACAGTATGTTCAGTGCCGGCTCGACACTGTTTGGTGCCCTAGGCAAGGCAGAAGACATGCGCCCCCCCCATCCCCCCTCAAGTGACGTGACATGGAAGATGGATTTGGGAGGGTGATTGTACCCCATACCCACCGGGGGGTTTGGGGGTATGGAATACCCCCCAAGGGAGAGGGGGGTACGGGGATCCTCCCCCGATAAATTTTCAAAATTGAGAAGCAAGATTATGAGTTTTGAGGCTCTTTAAATGCGATTTGTCAAGTAAAATTTGAAATA
>JAQFYZ010004355.1:0-11253 GCA_034695085.1 Cylindroiulus punctatus | reverse complement strand
AGTGCGCCTATAGTTAGCATGGAGATAGGGATATTTTCGTCTGCTCAGCAAAGAACTATGCATCCCCCTTAACCTACACTAACCTAAAATGTAATGCCATTACTGAGTGCTTGAAATCGTAGGCAATGCCAGCCTGTGGGTCATTAGGAGACTTCCTGCAAGTGATTCTCCTATTTCATCTGTTACTATAATGTTGACATGTGGGCTTAAGATACTTTAACCTAAGGAGTCATGCATGTAAGCTCCCATGAAAGTAGGATACTTTCATCAAATAACATGGCGAAGTTGGATAAAATCAGGCTCGTGGTCCAAAAATAAATACCAACAAAGAGTATTATTGGGTACCACCGAGTTAGTCAAAACCGTTAAAATAATAATTAGCCTGCATTTGCGAGCTTATTTGGGGAAAATGAAAAACGTCCCATTGCATTTGAGGCTTTTATCCTACTCTCGCGGCCAGGAAAGTGGCTGACTGCAGCGCCACCAGTGGTGTTGCACACTCCCAATAGGCCTTCCTTTGCTTGCCATAAGGATGCATGTGCATAACGACCCAAATCCTGTGGTCCCTTCGATGCCGTTATACATACACGATTTCTAATGCACCTCAAACGAACCATACGCCAAGTGCGGCGCTTCGGTTCATGGACGCCCGTTTATTTGTTCTCGATTGGTCCGTGCATTTGTTTTATTGTATCTGGATTGCCTTTTAATGGGGCACGCGATCGATACGCTGGACAGATGGCGTGGAAATCGACGTTCCCATCGGCTTTAAAAGTTGCTGGATTTCCCAGGAATAACCGATAACATGATTGATTTCGCTCCCGGGCTTCGTTTCTGGCTAGCTATTGATCCATTGGCATTGGCTGCACCACTATTATTACGTCCCACCATTTCGATTTGAGTTTAGACTGTAACCCTCCTTTGGGAGTCTTGTTCGTCTCATTGGTGGTGTCAGAGGCAGTTTGTATGTGGACGTGCGCTATTTCCGTCAATAATTACATTAATTTCGGCCATAGCATGCATTTGATTAGTACACATGTCTAGTAGTCCTGCAGAAAGTTAATTTTTTTTTCGCTTTTGAATGGTTTCATCAACTTAGATGCTGAGGCTTAGATTAACAATTTTTTTGAAGTTTAATGGTGACCATGAGTACCGTTGTGTGTATAGTTCTGCAGTTATTTTTTGTTGCGAAGTTTCAGACTATCCTGCTTCAATTCAACACAATTGTCCAAACAATTGTTGCAAAAAATGTTCCGTATTTTTACAGCCCCTAGTAGACAAGAACAGCACATACATTATCAGGATTTATTTATGTTAATGTGTTTCCTAATTTTGTGATTTTTACCCTAACCTATACTGAGCTGATCTAAAAATGAATTTTTTTTATTGGGCCCTCATCTGCAAGCAGGCAATCACTGCCAGCTCACTTGCCATTGGGTGAAAATCACTTTATCATGTTTCTCTTTGGATATTTTGTTTTCTCATTTTGTCGTGTATATTTCCTTATTTGTAGTAGGGAACATACAGTATACGATTGTTTAATAATGATGGCGGAGCAGCGTAAGATAACACGCCTCTGGAATGCTTGTACAAATTGAACTGGAGGAAATTAAGGAAAAACCACTGAATCAACACACCTCATCAGTGTTTGATTTACACTCCATTGTGCGTAGGTGGCGCCCCCAGCGCTGTTCTCGCGAGTCTTTAGTCAATCGCGTGTAATTACATCTACACATTTTGGATTACTTTCAGTATTTACTCATGTCGGGCTGCAATTCTGTTAACGTTCTCGTCCCGCTGTCGTCATTAGCTTTAATACCTTGCTTCGATCAATACGCATTGAAAGCCCTTAGCCCGAGCTGTCGCTTTACGAGCTTGACCTCTTGGTATTTGTAAATAACCCAAGCTTTTCTTATTGGTTAGGCACGTTGAGCTCATCCGGACATTTGGTTCAACAATTGTCTCGTGGCGGATTAGTTGCTGTCTTCGAAAGAAACTGATTACTTGGCTGCACTCGCTATCTCTCGCCTTCTATAACATGTGCGCCGAAACAGTATTCATGTACTACCTAACATGACGCCTACCTAAGGCTAATATCGACGCACTTTTCATGTGCGTTGCGTTGTTTGTTGAAGCGCATTATATCGCACGTAGGTGATTAGTCTAACGAGGCATTCGTTGAAATGGCGGCTATAGCCGGATCTAAGAAGGAATGTATTGGGGAATTCAAAAGAATGTTTGCAATTAATCTGGCCAGGCCATTTCCGTCATTCATCGTGACATTCGTGCATTAATGCATGGCAAGCTTGTATTCATGCTTCACACGTGCATCGTGCACGGGGAATGTGGCTGGAAGTTGGGAAGCCACTCTCTGACAGCTGTTGCCATGGCAACGCAGCATCCTCGTCCTCCTGCTACTGAACTCTGGTTTATCTAGCTCTGGGATAATTAAGGCAGCCCTAAACTGCGCTTTTTTAACCGGACATTTTTTTCTACTTGTCACCGTTATTTTTGCGCCTGGCATACAATCACGACACGTTATTGTACTTGTAACATTCACTTTTTTTTCCGGATTTTAACATGGCGTGTGTTGGTCGTGTTGCTTCAGTGCTTCAGCAACCTGCCAATCTTGCGAAAACTATTATTGCATTGAACCGAAGTCGACGGTTGATCTGGGAATACCCCTGGGGGGTGACAAATCTGCATAATTGACGTTTTATGTACAGTGTATTAGGATGTAAAGCACTGAGCTCTCGTACAAGGACTTTTCGGTTCGCCCTCCGTGCCGAACGCGCCGCTCCGGGAGCGCCCAGTGCTGCACCGGCCGCCGGGTAGCAAAAAGCCGCTCGCGGGGGCGGCGCATGCGCGGAGAGCGCGTGACGTCAGCCGCCCGTCTTTTGTTCGATTTTTAGCATAATGCGTCGTTTGACAACATGGCGGCTGCCGGGCAGCGGGCTTCGGCAGGCCGAGAGGAAAAAGACGAAAACGGCGGCCAGGAGCGCGGGGAGAACGGCGGGAAGGGCTGCGCCGTGAGCAGGAGCGAATACTACGCCAGGATGGACGAGTACTACGCGACGAAGAGCGAGCGGCGGCTGTGGACGCGCGAGCAGATCACGCGCATCATCGACGAGCTGAAGACGGCCAAGGAGATCGAGACGACGAAGACGTCGCGCCAGTACTGGCTGCTGAAAAAGTACGACGTGCTGGAGGTGGACGGCGTCTCCAGCCTGATCATCAAGCGCAGCAGCCAAGACGACGCCCTCGTGCAGATCGTGCCCCTGGAGGACATCTACGACAAGCTGGCTGACATCCACGTCGCCCGCCAGCGCCACCTGGGGCGCGACAAGATCGCGCAGGTGCTCACCAGCCGCTGCTACTACATCCCCAGGTGAGGCGGGGGTCAGAGGTCGAGATGGTGGCTGGTACCAAAGTCCTGGCGAGAAGGAGTCGGATCTGTTGTAACGTTGTGAAAGTCGAAAGTATGAGTACGTTCAGCTTCAACGTATTTAGTCACCAACCAGTTAGTATGGGATACAGTCGAACCTCGTTATAACGAATTGCATGGGACCACCAAAATTTGTTCGTTTTTACCGTAGCTCGTTATATCAGTAGCCAGAAAAAATATGAGTTTTAAAAATAAATTGTATTTATACTTGCATAACATCTTTTTTGTACAGTATTGTACAACTTTTCTGAGGGCACAGGGGTGATTTATTTGAAAAAATGCCATTGGAGATCGTTTATAATTTCTTTTGCGAGATTTCTCCTAAGTGTACAAGTGTCAAAAGTCCGATGAGAAGGAAGTCGAAATTTCAGTCAGACACTTAACTACCCTGCACACCTACGAGTAAAAGTTACTTGAAATACGTTTTTTTTTGAAGATTGTGCAAATACATGTGCAAGTGGGACTGTAACGCAACGGGAAGTTTGTCATCAGATCGATGACATCTTGACAGCACCTTCTGTGAGCTGATAAATGGGTTTTTAAGTGATGTTCTGTAACTTTAGTGCATGGGACCTCGAAAATCTGTTCGTTATAACCGATAATTCGTTTTATCCAATTCGTTATAACAGTATAAATGAACATTATTTCTGTATAGGCATTGATGGGGATTGGAAATACTGTTCGTTATAGAGGTTTGACTGTATTATAGAATGAATTTGGTATAGCAGGGTATTCCGAAATACAAACACAGTGTGTCGTATGTTTAAGGCCACCATCTCCGACATGCATTTGTGCAGCAAAAACTCGGTTGATCTTGTTATCGTTCCCAGTAGTCTTTAAGTTGTGCCTTTGCCTGATTATCCTCAGGCCTCCCATCCACATCTTCATTGAATGCTGCAATGTCTGCAACCGCAACAAAACCATGAAACGCAACGTGCTGGTCATCCAGTGCACGGCTGAAAGCGCCCCGGCGCCGCCTCCGCCGTTGAAGGATGACACCCCAGGGTTCGGCACAGACGGATCCCTTGATCCCGACCCGGCCCGCGATGAGTTCCACGCTAAGCTGGACGAGTACTATGTGGAGAAGAAGAACCGGCGGCCGTACACGCGCTCAGAGGTCCAGCAAATGATCAGCGAATTGCGGCAGGTGAGGGAGCTACGTTCCAAGCGCAAGTCCAGCCACCAGTATTGGCTAATGAAGAAATATGCCCTGCTGGAAGCGGATGGCACTACTCACGTGATCATCAAGCCCAAAAGCGAGGGCGAGCCACTGGTACATGTGGTGCCGTACGAGGACCTCTTTGACAGGCTGCGCGAGGTGCACGTGAAGACTGGTCATGGCGGCCGGGATCGCATGGTTAGCGCTTTGGCAGAGAAGCGCTATCACATCGCCCGGCCGGCCATAGTCTTCTTCATCGAGACGTGCCGTTCGTGCAACCGACCAGATGGAAGTGGGGGCAAGCGAGACCGGCGTTTGGCTGGCCTGGCTGCCAAACCACCTGCACCGGTAAGTGGTGACGACTTTAACGTGCGTGGTCATTTCGACCTGTTGGACATGCGGGCGCACCCCGATGGCGAATATCACTACCTGATGGCCTACCAGGACGTGGCCACCAAGGCGGTGGCGCTTCGACCGCTGAAGACCAATGACGTCGACGATGTGGCCTCTGAACTGCTGCACATCTTCTTGGCCCAAGGCCCGCCGCTTGCGCTGCAGAGCAGCGGCGGCAAGGAACTTGTCAATGGCGTGCTGGAGGAGCTCTGGGCTGCTTGGCCCGAGTGCCGCACCACCAACGCGCACGCTCGGCCACCCAAGGGCCGAGCCACTGTCAAGAGAGCCTGTCAGGACGTGGAGCGGATGCTGCGCGCCTGGATGCAGGAGAATGATTGTCGGGCGTGGACGCGCGGTTGCCACTTCGTGCAGGTGGGTGTAGTTGGAAGATTTCTGAAAGTGTTAACCCTGAATTGCAACTATACACCGAAGCCAAGTCTTCATTCTTGTGAGGGGATTGGTTTCGGCCTATACTCGCAACTTCAGGGCGATTGTTCAGAGCTGGTCATAGATACTTCCCGTTTTTGCCGCAGTGGCAGCGCAACACAGCCAATCACCGCTTGCTTGGCAAATCCCCCTATCATGTGGTCTATGGCCACGAGCCCAAGGCGGGCATGCCGCCTTCCACGGCACCTGCTCCGGAGCCGCAGAAACCTGCACAGAAATCGCAAGTCGAAGATGCCGTGGAGCTACTGACCAGCGTGGAGCAAAACCCCGGTAAGCTCTCGGGCATGCTTGATTCAATTTGCAGCTCCAACAAAGTCGTTAAATTTCAGTTTGCCCCGTTTTGCAAGGTGCCGACTATCAAATGGCGGCCAGCACCTCCACACCGGTGATCACCAACAGCGGCCGAGGGGCGTATCCCACCGGGCAGGAGCTGTTCTCGTCCATTGGACTGGAACAGATTTTATGTTGCGTTTGCGGCAATCAGGCCGCTGGCTCGCCCCGATGCAGCCGGTGCAACAAGTATGTCCACTCCGTCTGCGGGCAGACTTTCGAGGAGGGCTACGGCAAGGGTGTTGGCATGCTCTGTTACCACTGTCAGAGCCAGGAGGTCATCCCATCCATGCACCCGCAGTATCTCGGTCAGAAGAGACCGGTGGACGCCATGATGATGCAGCCGCCTCCCAAGAAGTCGCCCTTCAATGTGGCAACAGACTGCAGTGGGTACATTCTGTATCACTAGGGCGGATAACTGGGATCCTCAGTGATCCTGGTGAAGGCAGAAGTTGCCATTGGATATTTGGTGACAATAGTTATGATCTGCATTTGTTGCCTCTGTTCTCCGATACGCTAAGTCTATGTTGACTTGGTGTGTAATGATGGCTACTGGTTTTGGAATTGTAGTGATGTCAGTTATAATCTGTCAGGTTCTTGAGGTGGCCAGGTATTGTCCAATGAGACCGTATGGATGGAGACTTTAAGGATGTTGGATACTGGCGATTGTGGTCTTTCATCTTTGACTAAGTTTAATTGACTGCATGCATGTATGCCAAAGATATTAATGAACCTCAGGGTGTTCCAAAACGTTTGTGATAACTTACGTGATGGAGTGAAAACCTCGCTGGCCACAATTGTAAACAGTGTTGTAACGAGCAAGTGAACCAATAAATTACGACAGTTCCACTGAATTGGCTTTCTATAGATTTACCCCCGAATTACATGTATATTTCGCTAACGACTTTCCCTGGTGACCATTGTTGCTATGCTATGATGAGTTTTGCTATATGCATGTATTCTGATCCACTTTTACTGCTGCCTATATGGCACGCCAACATTCGCCTTCAACTAGGACTAAAAATGGATATATTAGGGCCGCAGATGTAAATAGTGCTTGTAATTACCTATAATGGCAGCAAATTCCGCAATTGCAGTTGGGAATTTTTGCCTTGGGAATACATGTACTGGCTTTTTTGTCAAGTCTGTCCTTGTCTCATTTCGGCAATGGTTTATTCATGTTTATTTTCATGTCTGCTTTTGCACGATTACAGAGTGACGTTTTACCAGGCGTACTCCTACCTGATGAAGGAGGATTTGCTCAAGATTCAAAGATATGATGAATAGATCATGAGGATTGAACATTTCTGGGGAATTAATTGGGATTCGATGGAAATCCTTTGGAGTTGTTTGAATGTTAACAATATTTAATCGCCTCAGCCTGTGATAATACAAATCCTTTGTTCATATACACCAAGGCCTAGAAACTTTGGGGGGGAAATTCTTTGCCTTACTGGAAGCATCTGCAATCTGAAACTCAAATGAATAGTGTAGTAGGCATTATGCTTGGATAACCCGAGTCGTGAGGAATTTTGTACTTTACTCGTACGGTAGTTTCCATATTGCAAAAGAAGTTCTTGGCAAAGTAGGCATCGATCTGGCTTTTCTGGTCGTATGTCATGGCCAGTCTTTCTCGGTTGTGGCGCCATCTGGTGATGTTGTCATTCTCGAGATATTGATCCGCAGCCTGTTTTTTAATAACCGTCTGAGCAGTGCTTAATTTATTCTCAATAAGCGCATCATTCGCTGTAGTGAGCACAAAATCCTCTCCTGGTTTGATACCGTGCAGATGTTGTAACCTGCTTATCTTCATTGGCATATTTCCGTCTCATTAATTATTCAGAGATGTTCTTTAGGGAATGGTGTGTCTCTGCTACCACGAATATCCCAATTTTTTCTTTCCATATTCATTTTGTCGCTGCCTTGCTGCACCAGCATTTCTCTGAACTGCTTTTGTTGTTGGCGTAGTTGCAAAAAGCTTTTTGTGTGCTGTAAATCCTCATGCAGTGGAGGAAGGTAATGAATTCAAGCCAAGCAATGAACCTGGTTTGAGTGTTATGAGCGTACTTAATAAGGAATCTGATTTGGTGTTGTTCTAATACGTTTATTAAGCGAAGATCATTTATCTGTGCATAGCCTGCACTGTTGTGAGGAGCAAGGTCTCGTCATATATGGTTGGTTTGCGAATAATTTTTGTCTTATTTATAGTTATAAAAGCACTAGGCCATGGATCATTTAGCACTATGAAACGTAGGATTATCAACAGGTCAGCACACCTGTCGAAGAAGTGAGACATGTGATTTTTGTATACAAATTTACATGTAGTTGTCCTAATCGCTCTGTGTGTGTGCTTGTTGTTTACGTCAGTGGTGAAACGTCTGGAAAACTTGAACTGCGATCCAGTGAGTTAATTGTGATATATCGCAGCAAATTAAAAGCACCTGAAATTAAGTCCAGAATTAGCAGATTGCCTTTACGCCTATGATCAAAGCCGGTATGCTGATACACTGAAAACTCCCAATTTTTAAGCAGTCTAAAACTTCTCGGAAATGTGCTATCCCGGCGATTGTGCATTGAAGGGGTTCGAATCAACTCTGTGATAATCACACTGTATGGTGTATGATAGCACTTTCCTTAAATACATGTGCAGTAGGAATGTGCAGTGTATTATAAAATCACATGGTCAATTTGGCCTTGGTTTTAAAAAGTTGGCTTTGGTTCGCCATCCCTTTTGCTTAACATTATCCAAACAATTGGTTATATGTGAAATCCTACTTGAAGCAAGGTGTATTCATCAATTTCCATTATTCCGCCAATGACCAGGCCTCTGTCGATGTAGTGGGATACACGAGCAACCATCAGGTGATTAATTCTCTGCTAAATTTTAAGGAAATGCTATGTCATCACTACGGCAATAGCAGAGGCCTATAGGTTTTGATGTTTATTATTGCGCACGTACTCACCAACGAGAGTTTATTAGGAAACGATCTTGTTTTTGTACATGTAGTTGGAGAATACTGGCAAATGGTACTGAGAAATTGTTTGACCTTCGAAACCGAACACCACACTCAAAATGAAATCTTTGTTATGGAGGGTAGTTATAAATTGATCATCCGTACCTGTTGATTGAGCGATGCAGCAGAAATTATAAATAAAATGACGATGCAAAATGGGCCAGGGAATGGAACATAAACGAAGCACCACATGAAATCACTGTTATTATAACCATTGATGGATATCGAAACCTTGGCAAAGAATATAATCTGAGCGATGGATATAAGTAAACAAGCTTTTGCAAAAATTGAATTTAGCGATTGGATTAGAGATCTTCCTAGCAAGTAGCGCGCCATTGATTTTTTAAAATTTCTTTTGAACGTAACAGTCGGGTTCAGTTTCTTGGCTTTCACCATGATTGTCGAGATTGAAGTTGTTACCATAAACATGAACCCGAAGCATAAATAAGCGAACCAGAAATTTACGGCAATGTAGCTCGCCATCGTAAAGGCGATCATGTGAAGACCTAATTGTTCTTGTTCAGGAATGGATCTATAGCGGTTCGCTATTATGCCAATTTGAATCATTGATGTGATCGGAATGACTGCGAAGATGATAACCATGTTTCTCATATGACACTTATGAATCCTGGTTGATGCACGGATTTTCTGCAAGCTCAAATACAGATTCTGCAGCTCCACGCTCTTGTGTTGAACAAGAGTGTGAGACACCAGAAATACAGTTGGACTGAGATAAAAAACTACTTCGAAGTCAACCCAAGTGTAGAGTGCGTGCATTACATCTGCTTGCAGATGGTTATAGTAAATGCTGAGAAACTTGTATGCACACATTGCGTTGAATGTAAATTTGAGCACCCAGTAGAGAAGTGAAATAAATGAATGAATGAGTCGAGATTTTCTGCTTTGGTTCAGGTGTTTTGGAATGCAGTCAATACCATATACGAAGTAAAACCATGTGAAAAACGGCCTAAGCGAGTCTATTAGTGAAGGCATGGTGGTGCGAACCGACAGAAATACTTGATGCAAATGTTGCGAAATATGCACGTAGTCGGCCACGATGTGCTGAGGTTTTATATTAAAGGCAAAGTGTTTGTTCCTTACATACACTGCGAATAAGCGACGCTATTTGCATGTTTGTTTTGGAAGAAGTAAACAAACTTTGGGTTAATTAACATTGTTCCTCTTAATTGCTTTAAAGTTGACATTGGTATTACCTTGGATACCAGCATAATAAATGTGCCGCAAAGTATTGGTAGTAGGTAGGCCTATCATATTTAGTTGGGACAAAGTATATTCTAAAACTTACTGGCACGCAAGTTGCTAATTGTGCTAGCTGCTTGCAATCGATGCACAATATCGGAATGAAAATTCACAAACTGTGCAATTTCACTCAATTCAGCATTTAAAGGCGATAGAAAAGGAACGGAAATTGAATGATAGACTTGTCATCTAATGATGTTTTCACACGAGACCACGATCAATCAAGGTTCATCCCAAGGTGGTCTTTGGTTGCTCCCCCTGGACAACCTCCCATAGCTCGAAAGCTGGCAGTGATTGCCCCTGTACGTTTCAGGGGGGCAGCAAAAATTGAAATTCAGGTTACGTTGGATTTGATTATAGAAATAATAAAAACAGCAAAACCATGAAAAACACTAGGTTGAAACTAAGTTTATGTCACCTGCAGCAAAATTGAAAATCAGGTTACATTGGATTATAAAAATAATAAAAACAGCAAAACCATTGGAACACGCTTAAGTTGAAACTTAGTTTCTGTCACCTGCCTATCGAGCGGTGGCGCCATCTGTGGTACGTACTTGTACACGGAAGCGGGGAATCCAAGCACGGAGTCATTTTCTTCCCAAATTTGAATGAATCCAGGCGTGCCAAGAGTGGATCCGTGAATATTCAATAAGTGGGTCTATTTTTAAAACGGAAGAATCCATTTGCCACGTGAGTGGATCGGATCCGAGGGTGGGGGACTCGCGGAAATGCCTGCTTTTCCGGAATTTCGGAAGTCTGGTGATCCGGTTGATGCATTTTAAATTTTAAATTAAACGTGCAACGCATTTAGATCAAGTTGGTTTCCAACCTGCAGCCACCACCCATGATATCTCGAGGGCGCAAATCGAAAGGGAAAACTGAACCGGAAGTCACAGGGCTCCCCCAGACCTTGCAAACATGGAATTGTTATGGAAAATTGGTAGGACATAGATAAAAGTCATACTCCACTGTGTTATCCCTACTTGCTTTGTGTGCAATGACACTTACACCTGTCTTAGCTATAAGAATTTGTCCAGTGTGTTTGAGCTAACCTAACCTGTGTAGTTTGATTTAGCTGCCCCTAACCGCCAGGCAATCACTGCCAGATTGCGAGAGTTAGGAGGAGCCCCTTAAGGCTGCTCGAAAGTGCGTTGTGACTTTGGGGACACCCTGCACAAAATTTCGAAACCCAATTTCTCCTTTCC
>JAQFYZ010004354.1:0-11254 GCA_034695085.1 Cylindroiulus punctatus | reverse complement strand
ATTTTTAAGATAAAACTAAAAGAGCTTTTTTGGCGTTTTTTATGCGACTGGTATCCAGAGGCGAGCCTATCAGTCTTATTGAAGCATAATTTCTCATGGGAAACCCTCGTAACTTGTTTATGAGATGATGAATTAGACTCTGGGTATATATCCCTGCTCTGGCACGTCTCACCAGGTTACTTGTCGCCAGTACTGCTTCTTGGCGCTTTTTGTGGCACTTTCAGCCTCTTGCCTGGCTATCGATCTATCGCTGCAAATGGGAATCAAAACTCTTTAATTATTAATCGAGTCATAGCTTTGATGTGGTGTTGCCGGAATTCATTATTAGCCTCGGAGTATTTTTGGGGCGAAATTTATCTTTGGCTCGGAGGTTATTCGATCTGTGAGTGATGATTGGGTAGATTAACTTTTGACGAGGTCACATCCCGTCAGGACATCCCTTTTTTCACTCGCATCTGCATGGATAATCTATACGCAACTCGATAAGTGGATCTATTATTTATTTCACGCTAGATTGATGGGCTTATAAAATATTTCGACCCTCATTTGCAGTCAGAATCGATTGTAAACTACGAGGGTTCACACCCCATTTCGATATTCCTAAAGCTGCCGGAAGCTGTAATCATCTAGCAACATTTGGAGCTTAATATATTAATGAGCCATTTTATTAAATGCGTCGTTAGTAAATCTGCCAACGAGTACAAAATACACTTAACGATTATCACATCGTAAAGTAATTTTACCTGACACGAAGTCTGGAAATTTGCAAAGACTTAAACTTTCTTGTTTTGAGGTGCCATGAATCAAACCACCCCACGTCGATTCCCAAATCAAGTAAAGTTGGGTTCTAGTTGAGTTGCTTGGATTAAATTACCTCAAAGTCAGCACGTAAACATAGTATTTACTCCATTAGTGACCTTAAAACCACATTACCTAACAGTAGGATGCAATAATACAGGAATCGTTGCAGTAGTATTTAAATGTCATTCACTGATTTAGTCAACATCAGTTTTTATTTTAAGCAAACTATCTCGTTTATTCAACATAGTTATGGTTAAATTGTAAGCTTTTATCTAACAGCCTTTCAAACTAATAGTTTAAACCGTTTGTTTTTTGTGTCGACTTCATAGCAGTTACATATGAATATGTTTTTTCGACATTTTTCATAACAGATTTGTCCCATGAATTTGTAAACATTGCCTGTGCATATAACACGTATACGCCAAGCTGTGTGGGTGTTTGGCATTGCCAGCATCAATTCTTAGTGCTCTCTAAGTGATGATGCTAGCTGAAATACATTAAGGCCCATTGAAAGTGATTTTTTGCAATTAAATGTTAATAATTTTGGACAGATATGATAATTTCAAATGAAACTAAATGTTTTAATTCAAAGTTTATATTGATAGTAAGTTTCTATGCTATATAAAATGAAAAGACATTTCGTTTTCAGAATGTTTTCCAGATATTCTTTATTTTGCCAACGACAGTAAATACGACAGTTTTCAGACGGCAGGTGCTGCCATCTATCGCCCATAAAGCAAAATAAGTGGTCAAAGATAGAATTATCGTTTTTATTAATATCATATACATTTTCATAAGTTGTCAAGAGCACGTCACAAAAACGCAAGTCCCTGTTAATGTTTACAAAAAGATTATTTTAATATGTTGATCAAAAAAAGAGAAATTGTATTTGGTAATTTATGCAGGGTGCCCCCAAAGTCGCAATGCACTTTCAATGGGCCTTTAACCACTTTGCCTAAACACTTAGTTGAAATATTGCTGAGTTTATAACTCCAGCTCAAGACATCATGAGCGATTAATTATACACGGAATGGCTCCAAAATTCATAAAATTGTTGATTTTTAATTAGTGGATCAATTTTTGTGACGTTAATGAATGTTCACGTTATTGTCTCTCGCCCTGAGCATTGTTCCCCGCCTACAATATGTTCGCCGATTTTATATTAGATGTCATGTTTTCCGCTGCATCACTTTCTTCGTGGAAGGTATCTTAAAAATGGGCATGACCTGCATTCGGTTTCTAGATTAAAAATCCCCACCAAGTTGCAATAATTACTTTCTTCGCCTCGGGTTTGCTGCAGACCCTGGCGTGCAAGTCATGATCCCGAGAACAACTTTTAGCGTTTGTTCCCCCGTGTAATTCTTCGAGGAGAGATTTGTTATATAAACGAATGATTTATATGGTATTCCCACGCTTTCTCTTCATTAATCATTCATTCAGCTTCCGTTTAGACGCAATAAAATCGAAAGGCGCAATTTGGCTCGGGGGTAATTTATTCGAAATCAGTACCCGAACTCAGCAGAGAATTGTGTAGTTTGGCGGTAATGTAGATTATCTGAGATGGTTATAGATACCCCCATTTGGTTTGAAATGCACGCGGTTTGCCAGAGTTGCATTTCTATAAACAAGAGCAGAGACAAAGCAGATGGAAATTCGCCAAAAAATTCGCAAAAAAATGTGATTGTAACTTAAGCGAGTGGCAGTTGGATTTGGAAGAACTGGATAAACTAGAATCACTATAATTACATAAATTTACATTCTAATGCACCTGACAAGCAATCCGAATGTTGAAGAGATACATGCACGGTACATATTAATACTTACTGATGAGAAATGCTTTGTAATTTTGCACGTTTTGTAGTACATTGGCTTTAAGTAAGTTAAGTAAGTGGCTTTATACATTAATTAAGTGTAGCAAATTGTAAGTAAAAAATAATGCAAGTCTCCCCCCACCATTTGGCATCTCGGGTGCTGATCATGGGTGTATGAAATTAAATTAAATTGAATTGAATTGAAAAAGGCTGTTCGAAATCCATTGGCATGTTTTCACTCACTGCTCTTTAGCTAGCAGTGATTGCCGGGGGTTAAGGGGCAGCTTAGTCAGAAATTACACATTTATGTTATTGTGGATACGTTATGTCTAATTTGGTCTAGATAGTTTGGAGTAAGCCAGGTTTTGTTAGATGATAACCAAACAATGCACACAAAAAAACAAACAAAACATAAATTAAAATTTTCTGCAACTACGACAGGTGTTATTCTTTGGCACTATGCATATCAAAGATATCATCATTGTATTTAGTTTCAATATGTGCTGCGATAAATTTGATAGAATATACATGCCATATTTTTTGAATGAGCCTCATCTCGTCCTTGATATGTACCCCCCTTACAAATGCTCCTCTGGTGCATTTCGTATTAGATCTCAAAATCTTGTTTTCTGGATGAGATCGGAGTTATATATATTCACGGCGTCGTACACATGGATGAAACTGTGACACAGTTGTTCTCGTATATATGCTGGCAAATTCTGATCGTGAATCAATATTTGTATGTACTCGGAGTTCAGCAACCACTTCCTTTTGAAACACTCGCTAATTCGGCCCCTTTCGCGTTCTTGGATTCTGTTCATATAGACTCTCACCTTACACATTTGGAAATATCAAAAATTTGGTTACATCGCTGTATGCAGTGGAAGAACTCATCCAACTTTTCCTTAAAATGCACCGCCTGTCGAATGATGAAAACATGGCACATCTTCAGAATTTATTTTGTATTCCCTCCAACATAACCGAGCAACATAGAACTTAAATTGATAGAAATGTACTTTCGCACTGAACACGTTGCATTTGATATTGCACATGTATCTCCAGTGAAGCTACATGTATGGATCTTCTACATTCAATTCGCCACGATGCATTATACTTTGGATTACACTGTCAAACCGCACCTGCACATGTGAGATGTCAACTCCGATATATCAGATGGGAATTGTTTGGAATTTATAAAGTTATTTGGTGCTGTGATTACCCATTTGGAAAAGAAATGCATTTAGAAATACATTATAGAAAGTGCATTTTAAAATTCATTTCAAAATATATGTAGATTGAGACATCAATTGTTGAATTATAAAATGCATTATAAAATGCATTGTGAAACATAGTTTATAATGTATTCTGTGTGTATTATAGAATAATATATTGTGGATTACATTGGAAAATGTAAACCGTTAACATGACCACATCATTTCTCGATTTAGAATGAAAAGCCATCTTGATTAATTCGTAAAATTCAATGTACTTTAGAATTGAATTTTTGATAATGTAATAAATTTTCAATAGCACACTGAATTTCATAAATCTTTATTGCTAAATGTAAGTGCATTTTAAAATGCATCGTGAAATGCATTAGTAAAATGGGTGCATTTCTGTTTACATTTAAAAATGCAATTATCGTGGAGCTTTTTCTGAAAAATACATTTGCAATACATTTTACAATTTGCAATGTATTTCAAAATACATTTGAATCACATTTCGTTTGCATGGGAGTAAAGTACACTGTATAGAATGTTCTTTAGTAGCACAGTGTGATGTTGGTGGACGCAACCAAATCTGTAGAGGCTAGTTGCAGCAAAGTAATAGTTTTTCACCCCAAGTCAGACACCCCATCATGTTGCCCATCCATTGAAAGTTGTGAATTCGCAAAGTAAACTCGTAGCAAGCACCATAGATGTCCGACTTCATTGCATGTTGCAAGTCGAAATTTTCAGAATTACAATTTCGGCAGAAAAATATTTACAACTTCCGCAGCTACAAATTTAATTCATTCAAACATGCTCGAATATTATCTCGCTGGGTATGGCTGCCTTTGTGTATTTGCTTTGGCAAAAGCACTTAGAAAATTCATTTTTCAAGATGTCTGGTGGGAATTTTGTTATAGAATGTTGCGCATTACAACGTTAAATGCGTGAACAGTTTAAATAGCTCGGAGCATCTAACATCAATCAGACGATGAAAATCTACGCAAATAGAAAGGAAGGATAAGTTTTCTTTTCCCCGAGCAAGGCAGGAATTATTTGCTAGCATTTCCAGGCCTGCGGTGAACTCGGCTTTTCAAATTTCTTTGATGAATTCAATTTCCAGAGGACGAAGTCGAATGTTTTGCCAAGCTATTGGCTCCTTGCATGCCAATAAGTCTCGACAAACATGCTTCCAATTGAAAATTGTCATGCACGGGCATCCCCGCTGTCCATTACATTATTGGATATTTATTTTTCATTTTCTTTATTTCTCGTTTTGCCAGCTCCTGCAAAATTCGATATTCGTTATCGGCAACAAGCAGCTCGTAAAGGGAAGGATGCGGCCCTGACGTGCCAGGCCGTGGGTGATTCGCCACTGTCGTTCATGTGGAGCAAAGAAGATCACGATATGGATGTCACATTGCTGCCAGAAAGGTTAGACGCCTCATACTCAAATGCTTATCTGACAGATTGAAACGCGCTTCCTGATTCGTTGCTCGAACAAGCTCAGATTGCTCCGGATTTGCTAACAGCTTTTAGTTTTTGGTAACCGAGAGAAGTATTCGTACGTTGCATGTGGAATTAGACACTTAGCGCAGCATGTACATTTGTACCCCACAAAAACTCCATTCGTACCTTTACGGTTCACAGTGTACTTTATTGTATATGCAAAATACACCTAAATTGGCAAAATCTCTTTGTCTTCACCTCTCACCCTTTAAAAGCTTTATATCTCTAAGACTCATCCATTGTAAAATCAGGTAAATTGATTGTATGTATGTATTTGCAGATGTCACAAAATTAGTATCAAATTGTGATAACTGTCCCATAACAGTAAATTTGTATCGAGAATTCCAGGTGATCATAAAGTCCCAACATTCAATTTTTTAATACTGTGAAGATTTGAAAATAATAAACTTTAGAAAACTCTGAGCTATTTTATACACAAGGCATTGCGATAGCTAGAATCAAAAATGGATTTAAGATAGGAGAAACACTCAAGTTGGCCACTGAACTTATGCACATGCATGTGACCTAATTGCCAATCAATCTAAATTCATAAAGAGAGGGATTTTCTGGATTATGGAACTCGTTTTTGAATTCAACCTTGCTTCGATATTTTTCCAAAAACGTCTTCCTTGTAACGCATACAATTTGTAAACAGCAAAAAGCCAGTAATGCTGGCCATTAATCGTTGGCCATTAAATGTGAAAGCATTTTATGAAATATTTGTATAGAAACCATAGTGTTGATGACTCGATATCAGTGACCACGATGTTATTGATTTCATTTTATGAGTTTGTATATTGAGCGCCCAAAAACATCCATTATTGAATTAAGTCTACCATGATCACGGGGGAGATGCCCATCGATATCTCGATAAATCCAGACGTTGAATAGCGGTTTCAATAATCCATAGATTTTACGCAGTTGAGCCTTTTTGACCGACTATGCATCCATTGAAGGCAGTAATATCCCTTCCCACTCCTTTAGTTTTCAATGATAAATCACTCCGGATATGTGTGTTCCATTCAAGTTCTTTTCCATCCAAATGATGGACACCGTGGAATAATAAGAAAACAAAAATCAAAGCCGTTTTTTTCTGCTCAGTGGCAGATTCATGTATGAAATACGCGTTTCCATTAAGTCCAGGCTCTTTTTCTAGGCCCTTTCAATATTTGTCAGAGTTCTCGCTTCAGGGAGTTGTCTTTCTGTCTTTTCAAGGTACAAAATTGACAGTCGCAAAATTCCAAATGGAGCAATGTCTATCTTAACAATCCAAACCACCCAAAGAGATGACAGTGGCGTATTTAAATGTAAAGTGAAGAATGAATATGGACAGGACAGCGCTTCGTTTCACTTGATGATTGTAGGTAAGTTGGGCATGTGCATCCTTAGGGGACGCTAATCTTGAGTCCTTCTTTCGCCTAAATGTTTATCGATTCTGAAATCTTGCATTATTGATGATATTTAAGATTAGACGCAACCCGCATCGTTGTAATGTTCCCAAAAATATCATTTCAGAACCACCGGAAGCGCCTAATCCCCTGAAAATTGTTGGCTACAGCAGTCGCACTGTTACACTGTCTTGGACGAAGCAGTACGATGGCAACAGTCCCATCTTAAAGTACCAAATAGAAGGCAAACTGGCATCTGGTAAGTAAATTCACCTGCTCTATTTCGAATCGATTTTATTCAAGGATCTTAATGAGCATTTACATTGGTCCATTTATACCGATATCTTCGGTTTTGCTATAAACACTTAGACATGTTAAGGCCCATTGAAAGGGATTTTTTGCAATTGAATTTTGATAATTTTGGACAGATATGATAATTTTCAAATGAAACTAATATATATCATAATTAATATCATATACATTTCCATAAGCTGTCAAGAGCACATTCCAAAAAACGCACGTCGTCCCTGTTAATGTTTACAAAAAAATTATTTTAATACATGTATGTTGATCAGGAAAGGAGAAATTGTATTTGGTAATTTTATGCAGGGTGTCCCCAAAGTCACGCGCATTTTCAATGGGCCTTAAACTAGTAAGTTCAAGAGTGTGAGCAACTGTCTCACAAAAAGGGGCGCCAAACTTCTGTTGTTGTCGAAAAATGATGCCCGAGGTACAGTAATAATGTAACACAGCAAGGTTTTTTGAAAATGTTTAGTATATACAAGGTTGTATTTGCAACCATACGCATGCCTTGGCCTCAACAGTGCTAAATTTATATTTGAAATATTGACAAATTAGGTTAATTCCCCCCTCAAATTTACACATTACTTAGTACAGGTTAGATCCGTATCATTTTGCCATTCATTTCTTGACATTTTCTATTAATGGCCTCCATAGTCTGAAATTTAAAACCGATTCGACTCACCCTAAATTTGAAGGTAAGGGGATGACCACGTATTATTAGTTTATGACATCATCTTAGCCTTGGGACAATGGTGGTTGGCCAAACCCCTTATGTCAGTGATTATGTTATCACTTGGGGTAGCTTCTGAAAATGTTGACATAGTGTGGAGGTCAGAAAATCGCCATTTTGGGATGAAATAATACTTGAACGGCACTAATTGTTTCAACAATTAATGTAAAGTATTCTGAGTTGGAAAAATGATATCATATGGATTGGTTCTGCTGGATGGATTGGAATCGTTACTATTCAGCCACGATGGATTTTGAACAATAAATCGAAAAGATCACAAGGATAAGAAACGAAGATCTTAATACAGTGTAGATGCATGAAACCGAAACAATGCCCCGCACTATATCACTTTTATACGCTCCGAATCCATTTTTCCTTTTTTTTAAACCGTTGCCTTTTTTGAGTTATTTCATCCGAAAAAAGAGCGTTGGACCTAGATTGACGCGCCAGCTTTAAGTAGATAAAGTATTAAGATTGATTAACCGAATGTGCCATATTAAACTGCGCTGGGACGGTGCATGGCGAATTCTCCCTCGGGATTAAAACACTCCAGCCCTGTAATGTTTAATACATTGTGTGCGAAATTGTGGGGGGAAATAGGTAGGCAGGTAGTTACCTTCAAATGAAACTGGGAATGAAAGTCAAGTAAGATAAATGACGCCATTTGGAAGGAAAAGGGTGGTGGGCTGCACAGGGATAGGCAATATCAACTGCAGCATACATTTGGATATGAATATGATTGATTGAGAATTTTTCGAGCTACTTTCAAATCAATTCAACTAAGAATCCACGCTGGATAGGCTCACGGATGCATTGCAGTGTCTACGCACGTTTTGCAAACAGAGAAAAAAATCCTGTTCTTCAAATCGAGTTTTTCTATTTCTTTTTACGAATTGCGAAATTTTATTGCCGGGAGAAATGCTCAAAGCTTGACACAGACTTCCATAATAATAGCGATCGATGGCTTTTGCCTTTTTTGTCTGGAATGTCGGATAAAGCTGCCAACTTGGTTGCATTTTTAAGTTGGTGTTTCAATGATATCAGCCTAATGCTTGATTTTACGTTATGGTGACCCACCCAATCCAACAAAAATGTAATCAAATTACTGGTGGTCGAGGATGTCACTGTCCTGCATGAGCAAAATTAACTCAATGAACTACATGTATTTATTCAGCAGAATATACTGAAGGGAAAGATGTGTCGAAATATTGTTTGATCTTGGCTGTAATTCATATACTGAGTAAGGGATTAGGGTGACCACATTTCAGTGAATTCAGAGAAATGTCGGGGAAATTGAATGTGATTGAAAGTGGGAATCAGGTAATTTAAGAAGACAGTGTAATGGATGATCAGAGAATTTATAAATAAATTGGTTGAACTTTTCCTTAAGCAGCAGAAAAGATACATGGTTTCCTCAGACCCAAAATTGTCATGAAAATTATGAAGGGCTAGAAATGTCAGGGCAATGAATTTACCTTAGTAAGTCAGGGAAATTATACAAATCGATAACACATTTACCATGCATGGCTGGTTAGTGGGAGATGATACCGAATTTTGCAGAAAAAATTCGTGGTGAAATTGTCCATTTTAAAAAAGGGTAATCACAATTTTCGGTTTCCTAAATTTGTCTTCTATATCATGTTGACATATATATACAGTATGTCTAAATTTCCTGATTTTTTTTCAAGCAAGCACAACTTTTGCAGAAATTATGCGATTTTTGTTAGTGACACTAATACAGCCATATATGTAGCTGTTATGGTTAAGACATAAATTGCCAGGTTAGAACTTTAAATGTAAAGTTAAAAATCAAATATGAAGCCTTAATTAGTAACAACAGTCCCCATGATGTTATCTCAATTTTGTGTCTCCTTGTATATGTAATTGAAATTAATTGTGGTACATTCCTTATATTGGTCAATGTTTGCATTTGAAGTGGTCGGGGCTGTCAGAGAGAAAATCATGTTAAAATCTGGAAATGTTTGGGAAGTTAAAAATTACCTGAAATATTTATCAAAACTCACCAACTTAAAAACGAGAAGAGGCAAAAATTACATGATCTCAAGACTAAGAAAGCATAATGGTTAGAATAAATATACTGGAGATGGAAATAATTGCAAAACAAATGTTTGGATGAAATAAAAATCTTGATTGATTTGCTAGTAATGTAAGCTTAAGTCTATTGGTTGGTCATTCCGTAGTAGATTCGTTCCTCCATGAAAATGAAAAATTCAGGGAAATTGAAGGTGACATGACTGAAACGAAATAAGACTCACTTAAGAATTGAGCATGTACTGCTTACTAATTGGTAAAGTTAGATTTTTTATTTATGTTTATTTGCTCAGGACTTTATTCTTGACTCGATGGCCCAGCCTGCCTAATGCATGATTTTAATGTTAGCTTTTGTCTGTGTTTCTTTATCGTATGTCTCAAGAAAGACTGAAGAGTTTCTCAGTATTTCAGAGACTCTCCAATCTTGATGTAATCGTCTTGACGGTTTAAGCTCTAGAGGTAATAAGATAAAGTCAGACTAGACATGCATTCCGTAGTGCAGTAGTTACCCACACTATGCAAAGGCATCTGTTGTGCAAAACTTTTTTGGTGGTTTTGAGACAAATATTTAATCGAATCTCAGTTTCACGAAAATCGTAACGCTGATGTACGGGGCTGCTTGAGACGAAAATTTCAGACAATTCAAAAAATAATTCGGTAAAGTGGCGCTTGGCACAAGCGTTTATCATGCTCGCATCAGTTAGCAGACATGCACTATCTGTTTGTGACATATTTTCCAATGCAACTTTAAATTCGTTCTTAAGAAGCGTGGCCTTTGTATCTTAAACCGAGCCAGACAATCGTAAATCAGGGACATTATGATGAGACACGACTTGGGGATATTTGCACATTTTTTGGTTGCAAAGACCAGCCCGAGTAGGTTTTTATGCTAATTCATATTCGTGTAGGGTAAGCCCAATGAAAGCTGTGCTTCATGAGCAGGTTGAAGATTTTCATTTTTGATAAGCCAGCTAAATTTTCATGTGGTTGTCCATAAATATTCATTACTGAATTATGGTTATTGATGAGCATGGATGATATGATTATGAATAGCCTCACTCACGGTGGATTTGTCTGTTCTTGAAATTCTTGAAATCATTACTAAGGCACCACCATTTGTTTGATTCTAGCCGACTGGAATAAGCCACTTTTGCTGATGGCCTCCCTTGGTGCAGACAATTCAGCGGAAGTGGATGGCTTGCTGCCAGCCACCAAATACACTTTCCGGATATATGCTGAAAACGATGTGGGCAACAGCCCAGCCAGTGAACCAGTCAGTGGCGCCACTGATGAAGAAGGTGAGAGTTTGAATTATGTTAATTGTTGCTTGCATTTGCCCTTTATTTATGCCCATAATTTATGGCAATGGAATTTATGAGATCGGAATGATGGTGCATATGCTTTGCTTGCGCTTTATAACATATAGCTTTGTTTTGGGATGCATGTGCCACA